>NIVC01001463.1:0-35000 GCA_002269645.1 Macrostomum lignano
CAGTCCCCTGTCTCTCCTCTCAGTCCCCTGTCTCTCCTCTCTTCCCCTGTCTCTCCTCTCTGTCCCCTGTCTCTCCTCTCTGTCCCTGTCTCTCCTCTCTGTCCCCTGTCTCTCCTCTCAGTCCCCTGTCTCTCCTCTCAGTCCCCTGTCTCTCCTCTCTGTCCCTGTCTCTCCTCTCTGTCCCCTGTCTCTCCTCTCTGTCTGTCTCTCCTCTCTGTCCCCTGTCCTCCTCTCTGTCCCTGTCTCTCCTCTCTGTCCCCTGTCTCTCCTCTCTGTCCCCTGTCTCTCCTCTCTGTCCCCTGTCTCTCCTTCTGTCCCTGTCTCTCCTCTCTGTCCCTGTCTCTCCTCTCAGTCCCCTGTCTCTCGTCTCTCTTTTCCTGTTTGTCGTCTCTGTCCCCTGTCTCTCCTCTCTGTCCCCTGTCTTCTCCTCTCTGTCCCTCTGTCTCTCCTCTCTGTCCCCTGTCTCTCCACTTTGTCCCTGTCTCTCCTCTTTGTCCCCTGTCTCTCCTCTTGTCCCTGTCTCTCCTCTTTGTCTGTCTCCCTCTCTGTCCCTGTCTCTCTCTCTCCCTGTCTCTCCTCTGTCTCTCCTCTTTCTTACCTGTCTCTTCTCTCTCTACCTGTCTCTACTCTTTCTTCCATGTCTCTCCGCTTTCCACTGTCTCTCCTGTCATTTCATACACTACTTTGTTATTGTTTAGTAGCCTAGATCGTTATAAACCCCAGCGCTCTCCACTTAACGCCACCTCCCAGGTGACGGGCAAAGACTCCGAGGGCAGGGACTTTCAACGCTACACCCGACAGCGATTCGGGCTCGAGAGGCGCCGCCGCCTCGGGTGGAGTGTCGCGGCGGCAGCGGCGGCGGCGGTGGCAGTGGTAGTGGCAGCGGCAGCAGTGTCGATGTGAAGGTCAGGCGCAAGGACACGGTGACGCTCACCTGCGAGGTGATCAGCCCCAGAGACTACGAGGCCACCTGGTACAAAGTGTCCGGCGATCCGGGCGGCGCCAGGCAGAGAATCCAGTCGGCCAGCAGTCAGGCCAATCAGCGAGTGCAAACCTACCAGCTGCGAAATGTTGGCGTTGTTGCCGCCGGCGTGTACGAGCTGGTGGCCCTCACTAACAGCGGGCAGAACCACTCGGACAAGATCCAGGTTATCGTGCTGCGTGAGTCACCGACTGGTGTACCTGCTCCAGTCATGACTGTGCTGTTCACTTATTCTATCTGACTGTTCACTCATTCTATCTGACTGTTCACTCATTCTATCTGACTGTTCACTCATTAAATCTGGCTGTTCACTCATTCTACTCGGCTGTTTACTCATTCTAAATCTGACCGTTCACTCATTCTATATGACCGTTTACTCATTCCACATCTAATAGTTCACTTATTCTTACAGTTCACTCACCCAGCTCTTCCGTTACCTCGCAGCCGACGCTCCCCAGGTGCACATTGTGGGTGGCAACACCACGGTGGCCACAGGCACGGACGCGGAACTGAAGTGCCTGGTGGTCGTCGACGAGGCCTACGACCGGTCAAACATATCCGTGAACTGGTACCGTCAGGAGCTCAGCATCCGGGTTGGAAACACCAGCAGGGTGACGGTCACCGAGTCTAGGCGGCAAGGATCCATTGACAAGCGGCTGATGATCAGGTGAGATTCCTGAGGTCGAAGCAGTCAGTCATGAGAATCCTGAGATCGAAGCAGTCAGACATGAGAATCCTGAGATCGAAGCAGTCAGTCATGAGAATCCCGAGATCAAAGCAGTCAGTCATGAGAATCCCGAGATCAAAGCATTCAGTCATGAGAATCCCGAGATCAAAGCATTCAGTCATGAGAATCCCGAGATCAAAGCAGTCAGTCATGAGAATCCTGAGATCGTAGCAGTCAGTCATGAGAATCCCAATATCAAAGCAGTCAGTCATGAGAATCCCAATATCAAAGCAGTCAGTCATGAGAATCCTGAGATCGAAGCAGTCAGTCATGAGATTCCTGAGGTCGAAGCAGTCAGTCATGAGAATCCTGAGATCGAAGCAGTCAGTCATGAGAATCCCGAGATCAAAGCATTCAGTCTTGAGAATCCCGAGATCAAAGCATTCAGTCATGAGAATCCTGAGATCGAAGCAGTCAGTCATGAGAATCATGAGATCGAAGCAGTCAGTCATGAGAATCCCAAGATCGAAGCAGTCAGTCATGAGAATCATGAGATAATGGGTGATCAGTTATGAGAATCTACAGACAACTCAAACAACGAGGAGAGGCAGTCAGAAGTGACCAAGACTTGTAATGGTTGGCCATGAGAAGTCGGCCGAAAATCCCAAGAGTCACTTCTAGAGCAGAAATAGTTTCCGACAGTGAAAGCTTGCCAGAATTGATCATCTGGCTTTATTTCTTCCCCAGCAACACAAGCGAACTCGATTGTTAATCAGTCTAGCTAAGATGCACTTCAGATTCCATTATTAACTTGACACTGCTCGGATCAATTCTTGGAAGCACTGGAAATTTTTTGCAGTAGTCTGATGTCTGGACAGTCAATAGCACCGCTTATGGTTCTATACAAGAAATTAAAGGAATCCTAATACTTTTGAGAGGGTGGGATTCAATAAATCTCAGTCTCCAGGGGTGAGATTCTATCAATCTCGATCTCCAGGGGGTGAGATTCTATCAATCTCGATCTCCAGGGGGTGAGATTCTACTAATCTCGATCTCCAGGGGAGGGGTGAGATTCTACATATCAGTCTCGATCTCCAGGGGGTGAGATTTTATCTATAGGGTTGAGATATTGGGTTTATGGGGTGAGATTATATGAAACCCAGTATCTATGGGGTGAGATTCTTTGAAACCCAGCATCCATGGGGTGAGATTCTATTAAAACTCAATCTTTAGGGATGAGATTCTATTAAATCTCAATCTCTAGGGGTGAGATTCTATTAAATCTCAATCTCTAGGGATGAGATTCTATTAAATCTCAATCTCTAGGGGTTAGATTCTAATAAATCTTATCTACATTACCGATATTCTACAAATGCTTAGGGGTGAGATTTTTAAATTCAAGTCTCAATCTTCTGTGGGTGAGATTCTGCAAATCCAAAGCTTCCCAGGCATTAGACATCCCCCTATCTCCCCCTCCGCCGCTCCGCAGGTCGGTGAGTCGTCGCGATGTCGGCAAGTACATCTGCAAGGCCGAGTACGACGGCCAGGGCAGCGGCATCCGCAGCAGCCGGGACACCTGGCTCCGCATCCAGGAGGCGCCCATTGTCCGCGTCACCAGCCGTCGGATCAACTACCAGCGCGGCGACTCCATCCGGGTGACCTGCTCGGCCACTGGGGTGCCCCGTCCGGCAGTGACCTGGTTGAAGGGCAACGCCGAGGTGCTGTCAGACATGCACATCAGCGCTAGGAACAACGTGCTGCAGATCCTGGACGCCAAGGAGGAGCACAAAGGCGTCTACAACTGCAAAGCTGAGAACTCCGGCGGCGTGTCGGCCGAGCCGGTCAGCATCGTCTACGTCGAGCGGCCGACGGTGAAAGCCGTCAATAACAGCGTTGTCGGAATTGTCGGCGAGCGACGCCAGCTGAGGTGCAACGCAACCGGGCAGCCGGTGCCCACCGTCACCTGGCGACGGAACGGCGTCCCGATCGTGGCCGGGCCCGAGTTCGCCATCGACACGGCCGCCGGCACCGTTAGCTTCGTGGTTGACGCCAGGGCTCGCGGGGAATGGACCTGCCTGGCCGAGAATGTGGCCGGTCTGGCCGAGGATCGAATCACCATGGATATTGGCAGTGGGTGACGCTTTTGTTCGCGCATTAGCTCAAACCAACATCGAGAGGCATTCACCCACCTCTAGCTTCACCTTAAGAGGCATTCACCCTCCCTCAAACCCTCCCACACAGCACTCACCCGCCAATTCACCCGCAGCCTACCCCACGGCAAGCGTGCCCAGCACGGCCATCAGCATCGAGTACGGCCAGTCGGGCAACCTGCCCTGCCAAGCGTCTGGCGGCCACAGCCCAAACATTGAGTGGCTTCGGGTGACCGAGACAGGCAGCCAGTTGCTCATTCGGGACAGTGAAAAGTACAGCTTCAATGTTGTCAGCCCAACTTCTAAGTCTCTTGTTATAAACGGTAAGGAGTTTAAAATTGGTCTATTAGCTAGTTACGAGCTAGTTAGTTAGTTAGTTAGTTAGTTAGTTAGTTAGTTAGTTAGTTAGTTAGTTAGTTAGTTAGTTAGTTAGTTAGTTAGTTAGTTAGTTAGTTAGTTAGTTAGTTAGTTAGTTAGTTAGTTAGTTAGTTAGTTAGTTAGTTAGTTAGTTAGTTAGTTAGTTACTAAGTTAGTAAGTTAGTAAGTTTCATTAAAAAATCGGCCTCCAACTTCGTTCCAGCGGCCAAGGACGACGACGCTGGCTGGTACATCTGCCGGGTCACGAATCCGTACGGAGACGCCCAGGAGCGCGTCAGGGTGAAGATTATCGGGCACAGTGAGTGGGACTCTTTTAACGATGTTGAAATGAACCGACTCTAGGGTGCTACTAACAGTAGGCACGAGTAGCCCTAGACACGAGTTATAATAAAACTCTGGAGCACTACTTACAGTAGGAATTTTGGGTAAATTACTTTAAAAATTAATCCGAAAAACTATAAAACACTACTTACAGTAGTTAAATTTCAAATTTATACAATAAAAAACTGCCCACTCAGGACCGCCCGTGCTGGCCAACGTGAGCCCTCGTCGAGTTGTGAAGATCGGCGCCAGCGTGTCGCTCAAGTGCACCTACATTGACGGCAAGCCCGAGCCCAAGATCTCCTGGTTCGTTGAACTGTCCGGCAATAAAACTGTCCGACTGATCGAGGCCTCGGATTCGAAGTATCTGGTTGAGTCGTTAGACGGCGGCAAAAGTTCGCAGTTGCTCATTCGCGATGCCACGGTGAGATGTCGGCGACGGAGACGGCCAATCAAACCTGACTGATCAGTGTTTCAAATGAACTAGAAAAATGCTACACGAGACTAACCATCAGACCTCAACTCCTGAGAGCCCACACCTGAGCTCATGAGAACCCACACCTCAGCTCATGAGAACCCACACCTCAGCTCATGAGAACCCACACCTCAGCTCATGAGAACCCACACCTCAGCTCATGAGAACCCACACCTCAGCTCATGAGAACCCACACCTCAGCTCATGAGAACCCACACCTCAGCTCATGAGAACCCACACCTCAGCTCATGAGAACCCACACCTCAGCTCATGAGAACCCACACCTCAGCTCACCAGAACCCACACCTCAGCTCACCAGAACCCACACCTCAGCTCACCAGAACCCACACCTCAGCTCATGAGAACCCACACCTCAGCTCACCAGAACCCACACCTCAGCTCACCAGAACCCACACCTCAGCTCATTAGAACCCTCACCTCAGCTCACCAGAACCCACACCTCAGCTCACCAGAACCCACACCTCAGCTCACCAGAACCCACACCTCAGCTCACCAGAACCCACACCTCAGCTCACCAGAACCCACACCTCAGCTCATGAGAACCCACACCTCAGCTCATGAGAACCCACACCTCAGCTCATGAGAACCCACACCTCAGCTCATGAGAACCCACACCTCAGCTCATGAGAACCCACACCTCAGCTCATTAGAACCCTCACCTCAGCTCACCAGAACCCACACCTCAGCTCATGAGAACCCACACCTCAGCTCACCAGAACCCACACCTCAGCTCACCAGAACCCACACCTCAGCTCATGAGAGACAACACGCTTTGCGTCAGGATGCCCACAACCCTCCAGGTACTTACTTACTTACTACTGACGGGGGGCGCAGGCGCCGCGAATAGGCCGCGAGGCCCCTATCGCAACCCCAAGGTAAAAGAGCACAAGGATTAGCCTTGGGGGTGCGCCCAGTCCCCGCCAGTAGTCGGCAGGTCCGCAGTGGAGGCATCGGCGACCCTCATCCGGCCGGAGTCCCGGACGAAGGCGCGGAGGTCTCGGATATTGTCCGCGGTGGTCAGCTCGTCCATCCGCTGGGGGTGGCCGAGGTATTTGTGCCGCGCCTTGTTGAAGTAAGGGCAGAAGGTGACGTGATGCTCCGCGGTCTCCTCTCCTATGCCACAGAAGGGACAGGTGGGAGGGCAACCGGTTTGCAACGATATATGTCTCTGGAAGAATCCGTGGCCGGTTAGGACCATGCACATCTCCCTGAGGTCGGTTCTGTTAAGCGAAATCAGATAATCAGAGACTTTCCTGTTCAGGTTAGGCATGGCAGAGCGGCTCTGCCTGTACTCGGTGCAGCTGTTCCAGTGGAGCTGGTGCTGCTGATGGAGCCACCTGTTGATATGGCGGGTGACTTGCGACCTGGGGGTGGGTAGCCTCATCAGACGGTGGTTGCCGTCTGGGTTGCTGCCCTCCTTGGCGAGAGAGTCCGCGAGCTCGTTGCCCAGGATGTTGCTGTGACCAGGTGTCCAGATAATTCTAATCCTGTTAAGGACTGAGAGAGATTGCACACTGCGGTGGCATTGAGATACTGTAGCAGCGGAGATATTCTCAGTGGTTAAGGCCTTAATAGCAGCTTGGCTATCAGTGTAGAAATTAATGTCAAAATTATTAATGTTCGCCTGAAACAGTTGCTGGGCACACTGCTCAATGGCGCAAATTTCAGCTTGGAAAACTGAGGTGTTCTCACCGAGGTGCAGACTTTCCTGGAGAAGCATCTTACCCTCGTGGAAAATGGCAATACCCGCTCCAGCGCGGCCGTTGAACAGCGAGCCGTCGGTGAAGCAGTGAATGCCCTGGCTGCGCCGGTTCACACCGACATCCAGCGGAATGTTGTCTCGGCCAGGGATGGCGGTCTTGAAGCCCCTCCTGATGTTGAGGGCGGGAGGTCGACTATCCACATTGCCCAGGTCCATGTGGATGTTGTTAAGGTCGCGGCGGACAAAGTCCATATGCGGGATTAATGTTTTCATTGGCATAAAGCCAGAGGGCGCGTTATTTAACGTTTTATCTCTGATAAGCCGGGAGGCAGACTTCATAGCCTCCGCCCTAATAAATAGGTGAAGCGGAGGTAGGTTAAGGATAGTGTTCAGCCCCTCGTAAGGGGTGGACGGGTACGCACCTGTGATGGCACGGCAAATGCTGCCCTGAAGCTGGTACAGCCGCTGACGGGCGGCCTTCTGCTCCAGCACGCTAGTCCAGATGAGACTCGCGTATGTGATACTGGGCCGGATGATGCCGGTATAAATCCAACGGACCGTTCTAGGCGAGAGGCCCCAAGTCGGCCCGATGGCTCTGCGCAGCTGGGCAAAGCAGCGTTTTGCCCGACCGATGACGTTATCAAGGTGCTTCGTCCAGCGCAGGTCATGCGTTAGCGTCACACCGAGGTATTTGACCTCCTTCTTGAAGGGGATGTTTCTGCCATAGACAGTGAGGTTTTTCATCTCCCACTTACGGCGCTTGGTGAAAACGACAGCGACAGTCTTAGTGACGCTGATTTTTAGGCCATGCTGTGTAGCCCAGTCGGCCGCCTTGTCGGCGAATTGCTGCATCAGGTTGCGCAGAGTGGCGGGGTCGGGTCCGCTGACGACCGCGGCAACGTCATCGGCGTAGCCCGCCCTGGTGATACTGCTGGGAATGTCAGCGGTTAGAAGTTCGTCCATGACGAGATTCCAGAGAAGTGGAGTTAGCACGCCACCTTGCGGGCCGCCTTTCATCACCGCCCGGGTGAGGGTAACGCCCATAAGTGTGGATGTCACAAACCTTTTGCGGATCATAAAATAAATCCAGCGAACAATGCTGTGTCTTACATTCCTGCGGGAAAGAGAATTTCTGAAGGAGCGGAAGAGGACATTGTCAAATGCTCCTTCGAAGTCAACGAACAACCCGCAAGCGAGTTGTTTGCTAAGGATGGCACTCTCAATTTTGGAGGTAATGGCGTGGAGAGCATGCTCAGTCGTCCTCCCAGGCTGGAAGGCGTACTGGTACTTACTGACAGGGTCGGAGCGCAGGTCGCACTCTCGAAGCCTCCACAGGATGAGCCTCTCCATCAGCTTAACACAAAAGGAAGTGAGGCTGATGGGCCGGAAGGATTTCACGTTGGTGTAGTCACCCTTAGCAGGTTTCGGGATGAACACGACTCTGGACATTCTCCAGATTGTGGGAATGTAACCTGTGGTATAACAGTCAACAAGCAATTTAGAGAAAGAATCAGCAAAGTTTTGCAGCTTTAGCGCCTCCTGCAGGATACAGGGGGCGATATTGTCAGGGCCAGACGATTTATACGGTTTAAAAGAATTTGCTGCCAGCTGGAGTAGCTGGGGGGTGGCGCACTGCTGGAAAAGCTTGTGATCACAAGGCCTGTGGTCATCGACCACGTACTCCGGTTCGTCAACCTGCGGAAAGCAGGTGGAGAAAAGAAGATTTAGCGAACCTTCGGCACTGGTAGTGTAGTTACCATCCAGGTGCAGAAGGGAGTTACACTGAGCTAGCGTGTCGTGCCTGAGAGTCCTGACCAGCCGGGCTGTGGGGTGTTGCCCTTCCAGGCCGGCGCAGTAGGCTTTCCAGGTGGTCTTCTTAGCCCTTCGGATAGCACTTTTGTACATCCTCAGAGCAGAGTGGTAGTTCTCCCAATCCTCTGGGGTATTCGAGCCGTTTGCGAGGCGTTGCAGTCGGCGGGTGTTTTTCTTCATGCGAGTGAGCTCTTGACTCCACCAAGGAGAGTATTTCTTCCTGCAAAACAGCTTAGGGGCGTTAGCGCGTATGGCGGTGTTTAGGATCTCAACGAGGGAGTTGCACCGATGCTCAATGCCAGGGAGATCCTCGCTGGAGTCCGGTAAGTTGGCTTCGGTCAGGAGTTTTAGCAGGTCTCTTCGAAAACCTGTCCAGTCGGCCTTTTTCAAATTAAGGCGGTCCCGGTTCTCATGACGGGCTCCGACGGAGCTGATGCTGTACTGAATGTACGAGTGGTCGGAAAGCGATGGGAGGTCATCCCTAACCAGCCAGCTGTGGACCTGATTGAGGGCGTTGTTGGAGACGAGAGTGAGGTCGATAACCTCACGCCGATTAGAGACAATAAATGTGGGTTTGCTGCCTCTGTTGCAAATGTGTAACGAGGAGGAGTTAATGAAATCAATTAGTAAGTCACCGCGCCTGTTAGTATCGCTACTAGACCAGGCAGTGTTGTGGGCGTTAGCATCGCAGCTAACGATAAGCTTCCGATCCTGGAGATTACAGAAGTCCGCCAGCTCCTGCAGGAGGGGGGAGGGACGTCCTCCTGAATGTCCAGGTAAGCGGAAACGAAGGTCAAGTCAAAGACTGAGAAAGTACACATGTCTTTAGAGCAAAACATTGGCATAATAGTGGCCGGGAGGTCGTTTTTGACGAGGGCGATAGCTCTGGGGGTGTCGTTCGCGCAGAGGTACAGAACCTGATAGCCTGGCGGCAGGCAGGTCGGCTTCCCCTTGCGGGTATACGGTTCCTGAATAAGGTAGATGTCAACTTCCTTGTTGGCAAAGGTGCCTGAAAGGTTGCTAGATGCTGCAAGGGCGTGGTGCAGGTTGATCTGAATAATGTGCAGGTTAACAGGTTGGTTCGCCGGCGGCGGATTATTTATTTGGTTGCTGGTGGCAGTGTCATCATTGGGCTGGCCGTTAAGGTTCGCCCTCAGCGCCCCGCTCCTAGTTTGGCACGGGGTTGGGAACGGCATTACTCGTTCCCAGAGCTATCCGAGCTCACGGACTCACCTCGGCGCCGATCGCCGGCTGGACGACGCCTGAGCAGCAGGTGGAAGACGATCTTCCACGCTCCGATGTAGGCGGCAAAATCGTCCTTCTTGAGGGCGTCTTCCCACTCCGCGGAGAAACCCATGTACAGGGTCTTGCCGGGAGCGCCTTTTGCCGGAACCTCCTTGAAGGCCCGGATACCGTCCTGAGGTAGGTCGGGGTTTTTACTGAGGAGCCGGGCGCGGATCTCCTCGATGCTTCTCGAGCCGGAGTAGAAGGCTCGGTAGCGCCTGCAGGGCGGCGGTGGTCGGGCACGCTCAACGACCAAAGGCGGGAGGGCGGTCGTGCAGGTCTCCCAGGAGATGGACACCAGGTTAGCCAGCGCGAGCTCGAGCTGGGCTTCGTCCTTGAAGGCGAGGATGACGCTGCCGTTGGCGTTTCGAATCGCCTCGACTTTGATGTCGAGGGCGTCGTTTTCCCAGAGGAAGTCATCAATCATGCCGATTGATGCTTCCATCTGGGCGGTGGTCAGCGTACCGCTAGCCGCGCGCACGCAGATTTTAAATTTCGGCTCCGTCGCCACTTTGGCGTACGTGCCAGCATTGGCCTCCTTTGGCCTCTTGGGGTCCAGCGAGGGGTCGGTACGCTCGTCTGGCTGCTGCCTTTTCCGCTCAGAGCCAGCCGAGGTTTTATCATCGCGCCTGCGACGGTTGACGACCTGGAAGCCGTCATTTTGAGACGCCCCTGTAGCGGGGGTAGAGGTGGACGCACCTGAGCGAGGTGTGGGGGTTTCCGCGGGATTCGCGGCAGAATCAACCTCCATGTTGGAGGGTTGGGGGATTGACGGACCCCCGGCCGCGGGAATTGACGGCTCCCGAGCCGTGTCAGGTGGTTGTGATTTATCCATGCAGAGTAGGCTGAAATGGAAAAACTGAAATGTAGAAAAGAGGGGGGGTAACCGCTCGGGGACTGGATATACCCCCAGCCAGCTCCGTGGAGCTACCCTCTGCCACGGTAAACAGCAGAGAAGCTTTGGGTTGCCGTCTTATCCCAGGATTGCTCCCAGGCGAGGCTCCGGCAGGCCCCCGGTCCACACTCTGCAAGATCAGGGGGCGGGAGGCCGGCTGCGGGCTTGGGACACAGGCGCCAGGTCGAGTTGACAGCCGACGCCCGAGCCCTCCCCCACAAGAGCGGCCCTCGAGAACCCGTGTGGTACCAGTTGCAACTAAGGGCTGTCGATGGGTAGTTGGCGCTTAGCCAGCAGCCAACTACTTAGCAGCCACCTGCCCCGCAAAAAAGCAGCAGGGGGGATCCGTCCCCCACCAGCAGACCAAGACGAGGAAGCTAGCCGCTTCCACGCCAGGCCAGAACGAAAAGGAGGGGGAAGAGCCTCCTCGAAAAACGAAAAGCTGGCGGATGTCACAGAGTCCCTCGGTTTAAGTTGCCGTTTGCCCCCCACCCTCCAGGTAATATATAGGGTATTATATATTACAAAACAATCCCAATCTCCAACTCAGTTCGAAGACGAGGCCACCTACAACTGCCGAGCGGTGAACAGCATCAACCAGACCGAGCAGTCCATCGAGCTCGACGTGCAGTCGGAGCCGAAGTTCAACCGGACTCGAACCAACTACCAGGTCAACGAAGGCGAGCCGGTCACGCTCTACTGCATCAGCTCCGGCGACCCTCGGCCAATAGTCCGCTGGTCGCTGAACCGGGTGCCGCTGAACTTCCTAGACTCAGACTACTCGCTATCAGATGACGGAATGGTGCTCAACATTCGACTAGTGAGAAACTCCAAGCACTCGGGCACGTACTCTTGCGAGGCTGTTAACGACTTGGGCACAGATGCGATGCAGCTGAAGCTGGATGTGCAGAGTGAGTTCTTGGAGGGACTTCGAGAGGTTTAATGCCAAGTACAGAGCGAGTAGCTGAGCTTTGAGGCTTGGAGACAGATGGACTCACTGAGTTCATTAGGATTGACTCACTGAGTTCATTAGGATTGACTCACTGAGTTCATTAGGCTTGACTCACTGAGTTCATTAGGCTTGACTCACTGAGTTCATTAGGCTTGACTCACTGAGTTCATTAGGATTGACTCACTGAGCTCATTAGGCTTGACTCACTGAGTTCATTAGGCTTGACTCACTGAGTTCATTAGGATTGACTCACTGAGTTCATTAGGATTGACTTACTGAGTTTATTAAGATTGGCTTACTGAGTTCATCAGGCTTGACTCACTGAGTTCATTAGGATTGACTTACTGAGTTAGATGTATTAGGATTGACTTACTGAGTTTATTAAGATTGGCTTACTGAGTTCATCAGGCTTGACTCACTGAGTTCATTAGGCTTGACTCACTGAGTTCATTAGGATTGACTTACTGAGTTAGATGTATTAGGATTGACTCACTGAGTACATTAGGATTGACTTACTGAGTTCATTAGGATTGACTCACTGAGTACATTAGGATTGACTCACTGAGTTCATTAGGATTGACTTACTGAGTTAGATGTATTAGGATTGACTCACTGAGTACATTAGGATTGACTTACTGAGTTCATTAGGATTGACTCACTGAGTACATTAGGATTGACTCACTGTGTTCATTAGGCTTGACTCACTGAGTTCATTAGGATTGACTCACTGAGTTCATTAGGATTGACTCACTGAGTTTATTAGGATTGACTCACTGAGTTCATTAGGCTTGACTCACTGAGTTCATTAGGCTTGACTCACTGAGTTCATTAGGATTGACTCACTGAGCTCATTAGGCTTGACTCACTGAGTTCATTAGGATTGACTCACTGAGTTCATTAGGATTGACTCACTGAGTTCATTAGGATTGACTTACTGAGTTTATTAAGATTGGCTTACTGAGTTCATCAGGCTTGACTCACTGAGTTCATTAGGATTGACTTACTGAGTTAGATGTATTAGGATTGACTTACTGAGTTTATTAAGATTGGCTTACTGAGTTCATCAGGCTTGACTCACTGAGTTCATTAGGCTTGACTCACTGAGTTCATTAGGCTTGACTCACTGAGTTCATTAGGATTGACTTACTGAGTTAGATGTATTAGGATTGACTCACTGAGTACATTAGGATTGACTTACTGAGTTCATTAGGATTGACTCACTGAGTACATTAGGATTGACTCACTGAGTACATTAGGCTTGACTCACTGAGTTCATTAGGATTGACTCACTGAGTACATTAGGCTTGACTCACTGAGTTCATTAGGCTTGACTCACTGAGTTCATTAGGCTTGACTCACTGTGTTCATTAGGATTGACTTACTGAGTTAGATGTATTAGGATTGACTTACTGAGTTCATTAGGATTGACTTACTGAGTTAGATGTATTAGGATTGACTTACTGAGTTCATTAGGATTGACTCACTGAGTACATTAGGATTGACTCACTGAGTACATTAGGATTGACTCACTGAGTTCATTAGGATTGACCCACTCACCCACCCCTCTCCACTCACCGCCCAGCCCCGCCGCGGCTGAAGCAGGCCTATGAGAAAGTGAAATACGTGATCAAGGGCCGCTCCCTGGACTTGACCTGCAAGTTCAACGGCAACCCGACGCCAACTGTCAGCTGGTATTTCCGGCCGCTGAGGGTCGGCCAGGCTGTCATGGAGATCAGGCGCAGTCAGGGCCGCTTCATCCTCAGCGAGGGCGCCACCCGGCTACACGTGACGCCGACAGTGGAAGCCGACGAAGGCTTCTTCGAGTGCATCGGCTTGAACTCGGTCGGCAGGCAGCTGCACAGTTATCGAGTCAACGTGCTGGTGCCGCCGAAGAGCACCAACGGCACCGGGACGGATTCGCCGTTGAAGATCACCGCCAAGATTGGCGAGCCGCTGCGCATCGGCTGCAACGTCACAGGCAAGCCGAAGCCGGAGATTCAGTGGTACTTCAAAGGTCAACGGCTCAGCGACGCTGATGCGGCCAGGCTGGGAGTTCGAGTCAGCCGGGAGAGCGAGCTGCTGATTGACAGCATCGAGAGTACGCATGTCGGCCTGTGAGTGTGTGTTTGTGCTTAAGTTTGAGTTGCTTTGTCGAGTTCGATTCCGATCTGAGGAAATCGGTCTGGGGCTTTTCGTGCGATTCACTTCTATTAGTGTACTATGTACACTATGTACACAGGAGAGATGTACACTTTGTACACCGGAGAGATGTACACTACATGTATGTACACAGGAGAGATGTACACTTTGTACACCGGAGAGATATACACTGTGTACACAGGAGAGATGTACACTTTGTACACCGGAGAGATGTACACTGTGTACACCGGAGAGATGTACAGTGTGTACACCGGAGAGATGTACACTATGTACACAGGAGAGATGTACACTGTGTACATCGGAGAGATTTACACTGTGTACACTGTAGAGATGTACACTGTGTACACTGTAGAGATGTACACTGTGTACACCAGAGAGATGTACACTATGTACACAGGAGAGATGTACAATGTGTACACCGGAGAGATGTACACTATGTACACAGGAGAGATGTACACTATGTACACCGGAGAGATGTACACTGTGTACACCGGAGAGATGTACACTATGTACACAGGAGAGATGTAAATTTTGTACAATGGAGATATGTACACTGTGTACACTGGAGAGATGTACACTGTGTACACTGTAGAGATGTACACTGTGTACACCAGAGAGATGTACACTATGTACACCGGAGAGATGTGCACTATTAGACCAATGTTCACTGTGTACACTGGGCACAAGATGTACGCTATGTGCCTGTGTGTGTGTCTGTGTCAATGAATACTAAAGTTAACTACCACGTACGCAGTTACACATTCACACGTGGTGCACAGCGGCCCTGACTGTCTAATCGTCAGGCATGTACACTCTCTGTGCCTTGAGGGTCGGCCATAAAAGGCGTGAACCGTACGACAAGCCCCATCCAAATTAATGCAACCGTGCATACGGAATCGAACCCCGGATACTGCTGAGCTGCGTAAATCCCTAACTAAAATCCTCTCAACACCCCCGAGACACTTCCAGCTTCCAATGCCGCGCATTCAACAAAGGCGGCAACGTGACGCTGAACTTCGACCTGACAGCCATCAAGCGGCCGGTGCTGGAGCCCAACCTGATCGGCAGCAAGACGGTGATTCAGGGCGACAGCATGAACCTGCTCTGCACGGTGAAGGAGGGCTTCCCCAGGCCGCAGATCTTTTGGTGGTTTCGCGGAGCACCGGCCACGGACAGCGAGCTGGAGCGGCTCGGGGCCAGCAAGTACGCCGACGGGTCGCTGTACATCCGGGATGTGCGCAAGTTTCAGCACGATGGCCCGTGGAAGTGCCAGGCTAGAAATGAGGGCGGCGTGTCCGGATTTCACGTCACCACCGTCATCGTGTTTGGTCAGTGGCTGCGGCTGAGGGAGGCGGTAGAGACAGAAGGCGGAGGAGACAGGCAGGGGAGGCAGGCAGGGGAGACAGGCAGAGGAGACAGGCGGGGAGGCAGGCAGGGGAGACAAGTGGGGAGGCAGGCAGGGGAGACAGGTGGGGAGGCAGGCAGGGGAGACAGGTGGGGAGGCAGGCAGGGGAGACAGGTGGGGAGGCAGGCAGGGGAGACAGGCAGGGGAGACAGGCGGGGAGGCAGGCAGGGGAGACAGGCAGGGGAGACAGGCGGGGAGGCAGGCGGGGAGACAGGCAGGGGAGACAGGTGGGGAGACAGGCAGGGGAGACAGGCGGGGAGACAGGCAGGGGAGACAGGCAGAGGAGACAGGCGGGGAGGCAGGCAGGGGAGACAGGCAGGGGAGACAGGCAGGGGAGACAGGCGGGGAGGCAGGCAGGGGAGACAGGCAGAGGAGACAGGCGGGGAGGCAGGCAGGGGAGACAGGCAGGGGAGACAGGCAGGGGAGACAGGTGGGGAGGCAGGCAGGGGAGACAGGCAGGGGAGACAGGCAGGGGAGACAGGCAGGGGAGACAGGCAGGGGAGACAGGCGGGGAGGCAGGCGGGGAGACAGGCAGGGGAGACAGGTGGGGAGACAGGCAGGGGAGACAGGCGGGGAGGCAGGCAGGGGAGACAGGCAGGGGAGACAGGCAGGGGAGACAGGCAGGGGAGACAGGCAGGGGAGACAGACAGGGGAGACAGGCAGGGGAGACAGGCGATGAAGACAGGCAGGGGAGAAAAGCAGCTGCAAAGCTTAGTTTAGAATACTTTGTCAGTAATGAACAGTTTAGTAGAAGCCAACGTTAACGAATTAAGCATTTGAACCAACAATCCTTTACTGCGTACTCATAGTAACCCTTTTAGAATATTACTAGTGCCACCTAAATTTGAGCAGATCCCAGAGAAGCGTCGGCCTCGGGAGCAGACAAGCCGGATCGGACTGGCGACCGGGGCAGCCGGGTGACTTTCACCTGCGAAACTGAGATGGCCTGGCCGCAGCCGCGAATCCAGTGGCTGAGAAATGGCCAGTCAGTTGAGACCGTGCTCAGACCAGGTTTGTTTATAAATACGAGCTAGATTTTCTTTCTCAAATATTAATAATACAAAATGACAAAGAAATTATCCAATAAAATTTTAGAGGACTACACATTAACATCGGACAAGACCAGCTTAATCTTGCTTAGCGTTAATTCCGAAGATAGTGGAATTTACACCTGTCTGATTGGCGAAGATGGCCGCGCTAAGAATTTCACTCTTACTGTGCAATGTAAGCATAAAATTTTGCGGTTAGCAAGAAAGACTTTTAGGAAAAATGATTGGGGTGGAGGTGCACGAAAGGGGAGATTGGGGTGGTGGGTGCATAAGGGGGAAAGAGATTGAGGTGGTGGGTGCACAAGGAAGAAAGCGATTGGGGAGGTGGGTGTAAAAGAGGGAAAGAGATTAGGGTGTTGGGTGCACAAAAAAGAAAGCGATTGAGGTGGTGGGTGTACAAAGGGGAAAGAGATTGGGGCGGTGGTTGCATAAGGGGGAAAGAGATTGGGGCGGTGGGTGTAAAAGAGGGAAAGAGATTAGGGTGTGGGGTGCACAAGGAAGAAAGCGATTGAGGTGGTGGGTGTACAAAGGGGAAAGAGATTGGGGCGGTGGGTGCATAAGGGGGAAAGAGATTTGGGGTGGTGGGGACAGGGAAGAAAGCGATTGGGGTGGTGGGTGTAAAGGATGGAAAGATATTGAGGTGGGTGCACAAGGAAAACGATTCTAGACTGGAGAACATGCGAAAAGAAAGCCAGCAAAGAAAATTGCACATTCGACTCTCGCAACTACAGACAAACCCGAGGTAGACCGCAATCGCTCCTCGAAGAGTCAGGTGATTGCCGAAAAAGGCAAGACCCTAGTCCTGGTGTGCTCAGTTAGCGGCTATCCCGACCCGGAGATCACGTGGTACAAAGGCGGCGCCAAGGTCACGAGGGGAGCGGTGTCTAACCGAGGCCAGAAGCTGGAGATAATCTCTGCCAAGCTGACAGACGCCGGCGATTATCAGTGCTTCGCTCAGAATCTGAAAGGCATCGCCAGCCATTCTATTGGAGTGACGGTGAAGCAGGTGAGGGATTAATAAATCTAGTAGCTTGCAGCAGCAATTATCTGAATTTTAAAGATATTAAAACGGAGGTCAGAAGGAAAGGCCAGGGAAGGCTTGTGGCAGAGCAGTATGGAGTATTGTTATCATGTTCCAGAGGACACAGATGGACACAGATGGACACAGATGGACACAGATGGACACAGATGGACACAGATGGACACAGATGGACACAGATGGACACAGATGGACACAGATGGACACAGATGGACACAGATGGACACAGATGGACACAGACAAACAAAGACAGACAGACAGACAAAGACAGATAGACAGACACAGACAGACACAGACAGACACAGACAGACAGACATAAACAGACACGGGCAGACACAGACAAACAAAGACAGACACAGACAGACAGATACAGACAGACACAGACAGACAGATACAGACAGACACAGACAGACACTGACAGTCAGACTTATCAACCCGATTCGCAGGCGCCGACTCTGTCAGATCTGGCCGCCCAGCAGATGCAGTTTTTCGTGTCCGAGATGCGCCAGCTTCACTGCAACATCACGGGCAACCCGCGCCCAACCTACCAGTGGAAGTACAACGGCAGGCCGCTGCCCCCGGACTCGGCGGCCTTCCCAACAGACGAGGGCGCCAGCCTGATCATACCGGAAGTCCGCTTGGCCAACACTGGAATTTACACCTGTTCGGCTAGCAACGATTTGGGCACTAATTCGCGCGACATCCGGGTTGTTGTGGTGCCGAAGCCGAAGATTCAGCCGCCAACGGGGCTGGGCGATTCCAATAGGAAAATTGTGCGAATCAACAGCAGCATGGTGCTGGACTGCCGAGTGTCCGAGGGCGTGGCGGCAGGCGGCGGGCTGGAGGTCACCTGGCTCAAGGACAATGTACCGGTGAACCCGGATGTGTTTGACAATGTCGAAATCATCACCAACGCCGATGGGGTAATGACTTTAGGGTTGTTGTGGCAACTTTTAATCCTACCCCAAACCATTGATCCATCAGCCAATCAGGGTGCAACCTGCCCCAAACTCCTCACCCATCAGCCAATCAGGGTGCAACTTTCCCCAAACTCCTCATCCATCAGCTAATCAGAGAACAACCTGCCCCAAACTCCTCATCCATCAGCCAATCAGAGAACAACCTGCCCCAAACTCCTCATCCATCAGCCAATCAGAGAACTACCTGCCCCAAACTCCTCATCCATCAGCCAATCAGAGAACTACCTGCCCCAAACTCCTCATCCATCAGCCAATCAGAGAACAACCTGCCCCAAACTCCTCATCCATCAGCCAATCAGAGAACTACCTGCCCCAAACTCCTCACCCATCAGCCAATCAGAGAACTACCTGCCCCAAACTCCTTATCCATCAGCCAATCAGAGAACAATCTGCCCCAAACTCCTCATCCATCAGCCAATCAGAGAACAAACTGCCCCAAACTCCTCATCCATCAGCCAATCAGAGAACTACCTGCCCCAAACTCCTTATCCATCAGCCAATCAGAGAACAATCTGCCCCAAACTCCTCATCCATCAGCCAATCAGAGAACAACCTGCCCCAAACTCCTCATCCATCAGCCAATCAGAGAACAACCTGCCCCAAACTCCTCACCCATCAGCCAATCAGAGAACTACCTGCCCCAAACTCCTCATCCATCAGCCAATCAGAGAACAACCTGCCCCAAACTCCTCATCCATCAGCCAATCAGAGAACAACCTGCCCCAAACTCCTCACCCATCAGCCAATCAGAGAACAACCTGCCCATGCTCCGCATCAATCAGCGAATCACAGAGTAAAACGCCAATAACTTCAATCGATTTATTATATAGTCAATTCCAACTGTTTCACCCCAGAGCAAGTCGCTGAAGATCGGCCAAGTCCGCCAGGGTGACAGCGGTCGCTACCGTTGCGTAGTGAAAAACAAAGCAGGCACAGACAGCATCTTTATCGACGTGGTGGTTCACAACTCGCCAGTTATAGAAATCTTCACGCCCAACGTTGGCCAAAATGAGACCTACTCGCACTACCCTGGCAACGGCCTGACATTCTACTGCAGCGCTATTGGGGTGCCAAGGCCCACGATTCGTTGGCTGAAGAACGGCAGGGAGCTGCCACTGAGGAGCAACCGGTACAGCCTGTACGACAGCAACAAGAGAATGCAGCTTCATCGAGCCGAGCCAGACGATCAGGGCACGTACACCTGTGAGGCAACAAATACGGTTGGCACCGCTAGAGAGTCGGTGAGTTTGAGTTCGTTGTCTAAAAAATCCGGGTAATAAAGATTTCGTTTACGTGAACATTCGGGATAGAGGTTTGGGGAAGGTGGGGGCACATGGGGATAGAGATTTGGGGTGGCGGGTGCACATGGGGGGTAGAGGTTTGGGGTGGCGGGTGCATATGGGGGGTAGAGGTTTGGGGTGGTGGGTGCACATGGGGGTAGAGGTTTGGGGTAGCGGGGGCACATGGGGGATAGAGATTTGGGGTGGCGAGTGGACAGGGAAGAAGAGATATCGCCAGCTAGGCTCTCGCACCTGTTGCACACTTGCCGCAGGTGGAGGTGGCCATTCTCATGGGGCCGAAGCTGCGCGACCCCACCAGCGCCGAGCGAACGATCAACAAGCGCACCGGCGAGCGAGTCAGCCTATTCTGCGACGTAGTCGATGGCTACCCGAAGGCGAAAATTAGTTGGCGACGCAACGGCGTCGAGTTGGAACCCGGCGCTGACCCTCGCGCCAGCCTGTCGGAGGACCGCAAGATTCTCACCATCAGTGGGCTGAGCAGTGGCGACGCTGGCGAGTACCTGTGCAGTGCGTCGAACCGCATCGGACAGGCGACTAGCAAGACCCGCCTGATCATCGCCGATCCGCCTCAGATTGATCGGTCCGCCTTCGGCGAGACCGCCCGGCAGGTGTCACGCAATCGTGGCGCCGTCATTCGGTGCAGCGCCAGCGGCAGCCCACAGCCGACCATCTCCTGGTTCAAGGACGGCGCCCCACTGACACCGGACAGTCGCCGGTTGGTCACTCGGAGCGACGGCCAGGAGCTCGAGATTGTCAGCGTTGGTCCGGAGTCGCAGGGTGTCTACAGGTGCGAGGCTGTCAACGGGGCCGGCCGAGACTCCGCTGAGGTGCGTCTGACCGTGGTGGAGGCGCCCAGCATCGACGAAGCCAACCTGGTATACGACATGCGCGGCCGCGTGGACAAGCCGGCTGTGGTCGAGTGCCCTGTCAGGGGAACCCCACCGATCGCGATCACCTGGAAGCGGAATCGGATGCCGCTGGTGAGTTGCGATTAATGCTTTGCACAGCGGCACATCTGCTTTTTGATGAGCCGACACACTCCCAGCTCTTTGATGAGCCGACACACTCCCAGCTCTTTGATGAGCCGACACACTCCCAGCTCTTTGATGAGCCGACACACTCCCAGCTCTTTGATGAGCCGACACACTCCCAGCTCTTTGATTAGCCGACACACTCCCAGCTCTTTGATGAGCCGACACACCCTCCTCCCAGCTCTTTGATGAGCCGACACACACCCCTCCCACCTCTTTGATGAGCCGACACACACCCCTCCCACCTCTTTGATGAGCCGACACACCCTCCTCCCAGCTCTTTGATGAGCCGACACACACCCCTCCCACCTCTTTGATGAGCCGACACACCCTCCTCCCAGCTCTTTGATGAGCCGACACACATCCCTCCCACCTCTTTGATGAGCCGACACACCCTCCTCCCAGCTCTTTGATGAGCCGACACACACCCCTCCCAGTTCTTTGATGAGCCGACACACCCTCCTCCCAGCTCTTTGATGAGCCGACACACACTCCTTCCAGCTGTTTGATGAGTTGACCTACTCCTCTTAGCTGTTTCCTAATACACCCTCCCGACACACACACCCTGATAAGCCGACACACCCTCCTAGCTCTTTGACGAGCCGACACACACTCCTCCCAGCTCTTTGATAAGCTGGCACCCTACTTCTCAGTAAAACCCACCAGACCAGAACCATCCCAAACCAACGCAACAAACCAACAGAACGAAAGCGCCAGAATCCGCATTGAGAACAATGGCCAACGGGTGACCATACTACGCTCGGAGGTATCTGACACGGCAGAGTACAGCTGCACAGCTGAGAACAGATTCGGCAGAATCAGTCGCAGCTTCAACCTGATGATCATGGTGCCACCAACTTTCGTTGATGCCTCCATCGGGCCCTACGTGCTGCACCGGGTGGTGGAGAACTCCTCGCTCGTGCTGGACTGCACCGCTACCGGAATCCCGGCTCCCAACTACCTGTGGACTCGCAATAGCGGCGGAATCATCAGTTCGACCTTGGCAGCCGGGGCGCCGGCAGCCAATCCGGCGCTGTCCACTGACGGCAGCCGGCTGAGCTTCTTCAGCATCGGGTCCGGCCACGCCGACAATTACACTTGCGCCGCGCACAATGCCGCGGCCAGGGTGTCGCGCTACTTCAAACTGGTGGTCATCACGCCGCCGGCTCTGGTTGAAGGTTCCGGCCTGGTTCGGGTTACCGTGCGAGAGCACGAGTTCACTAGGCTCAGGTGTACGCCAGATGGAAGCTCCAGGTGCGGTTGCGAGGAGGTTTTTACATAATTTTTATGGAAACTGAAGTGATGCCATGGTAACAGCTCTCGATTGTACAGAGGTTCCAGGATGCTCAAGGGTGTCAAGAGGTAACTTGGAGATCAGGAGTGTCCCGTGGTGTCTAAGGCGTTCAGGAGTGTCCTGAAGTGTCTAATGGGTTCAGGAGTGTCCCGTGCTGTCTAAGGGGTTCTGATGTCCTGATGTTTCGAAGGAGTTCAGGGGTGTTCTGATGTGTCTAAGGGGTTCAAGGGTGTCCTGATGTTTCGAAGGAGTTCAGGGGTGTTCTGATGTGTCTAAGGGGTTAAGGAGTGTCCTAAAGTGTTTAATGGATCCAGAAGTGTCGTGAGGTGTGCAGGGGGTTTGGGAGTATCATGAGGGGTGTAAGGGTTAAAGAGGGCCCTGAGGGTTATAAGGGGTTAAAGAGTGTCCTAATGTGTCTAATGGGCTCAGGAGTGTCCTGAAGGGTCTAAGAGGTTCAGGGGTGTCCTGAGGTATCTAAGGGATACAGAAGTGTCGTGAGGTGTCTAGGGGTTTGGGAGTGTCAGGAGGGGTGTAAGGGTTTCAGGGGTGTTCTGAGATGTCCAATGGGTTCAAGAGTGACCTAAAGTGTCCAAGGAGCTCAAGGGTGTGTGTAAAGAGTTTTGGGGGTGTCCTGAGATGTCTAAAGGATTAAAGCGTGTTCGAACATATCTCCAGCGAGTCCAATAATGCTGAGTGAGGGTGACTTGAGTTACATGCATGGCATAAGTGACTCTTAGGTAACTGTTTACAACATACCTTTACCTATATTTTTGTTATCGGAATTTCATCTGAACTAAATGCGCACTAATTACTATTGCAGAGCGAACGTGATCTGGTTCAAGGATGATCAACCCATCCCTTCTACCAGCGAGATCTACCGTCTGACGGACTCGGATGAGACCCTAATGATTATCTCGCCCACCAGAGACGAGAGTGGCGCATTCCAGTGCCAGCTTATCAATGAGGCCGGGTCTGTCTCCAAGACCTACCAGGTGATAGTGCAGGTGGCGCCAAGATTTCCGCGTGACTTCATCGCCGGTCCGGAGACTAAGTCGCACCGGCTAAACGATGCAGCGGAGCTGGACTGCCCGGCTCAGGTGAGTGGCTAATTACATTGCTTATAACAACCACTCCAGTCAACCCTACCCCAGTCAACCCCGACTCCAGTCAACCTCCCACTCCAGTCAACCCCCCACTCCAGTCAACCCCACTTTAGTCAACCCCACTCCAGTCAACCCCCCCCCCTCCAGTCAACCTCCCACTCCAGTCAACCTCCCACTCCGGTTAAACCCACTTTAGTCAAACCCACTCCAGTCAACCCCCCACTCCAGTCAAACCCACCCCAGTCAACCCCCACTCCAGTCAACCCCCACTCCATTCAACCCCCCACTCCAATCAACCCCCACTCCAGTCAACCCCCACTCCATTCAACCACCCACTCCAGTCAACCCCCACTCCATTCAACCACCCACTCCAGTCAACCCCCACTCCAGTCAACCCCCACTCCATTCAACCACCCACTCCAGTCAACCTCCACTTCATTCAACCACCCACTCCAGCCAACCCCCACTCCATTCAACCACCCACTCCATTCAACCACCCACTCCAGTCAACCCCCACTCCAGTCAACCCCCACTCCAGTCAACCCCAACCAAAAAACCCAACAACTCCAATAGGGCAACCCGGAGCCGCGAATCACCTGGATTAAGAATGGCATCCGGCTCAGCGTCGATGATCCCCGCTACCAGTTCCTTGAGAACGGTCGACGCCTCAGAATTCGCCAAGTCTCACTTGACGACGCGTCCACGTTTAGTTGCGAGGCTTCGAACATGGCCGGCGAAGTGACAAAGACCTACGATCTACAGGTAACAGTAATTGCAACTAATAGTAACTATAGCTGCCACTGTAGCTTCGGGTATAAGAATGTTAAGAATGTTCCCAAAAATCCACCAGGTGGTGATGCGACCATCAATTCGTCGCGGACTGGAACTCGTTCGAATCGTCGAAGGCGAGGACATCCGGCTCCGGTGCGATTTCAAAGCCTCCCCGACGCCCATCACCGTGTGGAAAAAGGACGGCCGTCAGGTGGCATCGGACGGTCGAGTCCAGGTGCGTCCGGAGACGCTTATCATTAGCCGGGCGAACGATTCGGACGCTGGAGTTTACACCTGCGAAGTTAGAAATAACATCGGCTCGGACATGATCCGGATCGAGGTGGTTGTGCAGAGTGAGTGCGGAGTCTTGCTTAGTGGTGCACCTTCAACTCGACTGTCACACCTTCCCGGTCCTTCAACTCGACTTCCTCACCTTCCCGGTCCTTCAACTCGACTCTCTCACCTTCCCGATCCTTCAACTCGACTCTCACACCTTCCCGATCCTTCAACTCGACTCTCACACCTTCCCGATCCTTCAACTCGACTCTCACACCTTCCCGATCCTTCAACTCGACTCTCTCACCTTCCCGGTCCTTCAACTCGACTCTCACACCTTCCCGGTCCTTCAACTCGACTCTCACACCTTCCCGATCCTTCAACTCGACTCTCACACCTTCCCGATCCTTCAACTCGACTCTCACACCTTCCCGATCCTTCAACTCGACTCTCACACCTTCCCGGTCCTTTAACTCGACTCTCTCACCTTCCCGGTCCTTCAACTCGACTTCCTCACCTTCCCGATCCTTGAACCCGACTCTCACACCTTCCCGGTCCTTCAACTCGACTTCCTCACCTTCCCGGTCCTCCAACTTGACTTCCCTCACCGTCGCGATTCATTAAATTGATAAATCAGCTTCCTCACCTCGCAATACGTCCTTCATCAATCGAATTTTAGTCAAGCCGAGGATCAACGCTCGGCCCTACCAGATTGTTCAGGCAAAATTAAATTATCAAATCGAGCTGGACTGCTCAGTGACAGGCGATCCGAGACCAACCATAGTGTGGAAGAAGGGCACCATGCCGATCGAGGAGAGCGCCAGTGAGACTCCAAATGCACTTTTCACTGGGAGACCAACGTTTGCTAATCGGATGTGTTGCTAGCCGGATGTGTTGCTAGCCGGATGTGTTGCTAGCCGGATGTGTTGCTAGCCGGATGTGTTGCTAGCCGGATGTGTTGCTAGCCGGATGTGTTGCTAGCCGGATGTGTTGCTAGCCGGATGTGTTGCTAGCCGGATGTGTTGCTAGCCGGATGTGTTGCTAGCCGGATGTGTTGCTAGCCGGATGTGTTGCTAGCCGGATGTGTTGCTAGCCGGATGTGTTGCTAGCCGGATGTGTTGCTAGCCGGATGTGTTGCTAGCCGGATGTGTTGCTAGCCGGATGTGTTGCTAGCCGGATGTGTTGCTAGCCGGATGTGTTGCTAGCCGGATGTGTTGCTAGCCGGATGTGTTGCTAGCCGGATGTGTTGCTAGCCGGATGTGTTGCTAGCCGGATGTGTTGCTAGCCGGATGTGTTGCTAGCCGGATGTGTTGCTAGCCGGATGTGTTGCTAGCCGGATGTGTTGCTAGCCGGATGTGTTGCTAGCCGGATGTGTTGCTAGCCGGATGTGTTGCTAGCCGGATGTGTTGCTAGCCGGATGTGTTGCTAGCCGGATGTCGCTTGCCTGCTTCTGCTTCCCCGCTTTCATTAAATCTCTATGAACTAAAAGTATCGCGCAGTAAGAAATTCTCGTAAATAATTGCTTTTCCGCCTCAGATTACCGATTCAACTTGGAGAGGCAGCGTCTGCTAATCACCAACTTGGAGGCGTCTCACGCCGGCCTGTACACCTGCGAGGCCACAAATCCTGCTGGAGTGGCCTTTGCCCAGTTTCAGCTCAAGATTATGGGTGAGGTTTTTCGCTATGCCATCTGGTTTATCAGGGGGCAGAGAAGCTCGGTGATTAACGATTAACGATCCAAATCCTTACTGAATAATTCGAATTTCAGTTGAGCCCAAGATCCGAGAAGTGCCCAGCGTTGTCAAGCAGGCATTCGCTAATCAGGACGTAACGCTGGAATGCCAGGCCACCGGAGATCCGGTGCCGCTGATCACCTGGCAGAAGAATGGCGCCGAGATTCCTAGAAATGATCCGTATTATCGGACTCTGGACTCGGGCAACCTGCACATACCCTACGTCAGGTGGGAACCTGGAGAATCTGTGGGAAATCTGGTGTGGGGAATCTGGTGTGGGGAATCTGGTGTGGGGAATCTGGTGTGGGGAATCTGGTGTGGGGAATCTGGTGTGGGGAATCTGGTGTGGGGAATCTGGTGTGGGGAATCTGGTGTGGGGAATCTGTCGTGGGGAATCTGGTGTGGGGAATCTGGTGTGGGGAATCTGGTGTGGGGAATCTGGTGTGGGGAATCTGGTGTGGGGAATCTGTCGTGGGGAATCTGGTTTGGGGAATCTGGTGTGGGGAATCTGGTGTGGGGAATCTGGTGTGTGGAATCTGGTGTGGGGAATCTGGTGTGGGGAATCTGGTGTGGGGGATCTGGTGTGGGGAATCTGGTGTGTGGAATCTGGTGTGGGGAATCTGGTGTGTGAAATCTGGTGTGGGGAATCTGGTGTGGGGAATCTGGTGTGGGGAATCTGGTGTGGGGAATCTAGTGTGGGGAATCTGGTGTGGGGAATCTGGTGTAGGGGTGTAGGGGTGTGAGAATAATGAATCTGGTGTTAGAACTCGGGTGTGACGTAATGATTCAGATAATTTTGTTTCATGGGTCAATATTTCTCGTTTAGCATATCACTTAATAATATTTTTACCTACCAAACGCCAAATTCAGAACAACCGACTCCGGGACTTTCCTCTGCGTCGCCAAGAACGACGCCGGTTCCGACACGCAGCTCCGCATGCTGGAGATTCTGGGTGAGCTCAGCTTGGCTGGGGTTTTTATTGCCTATTGATTAGAAGCTTGCAGCATGGACAGTTGATGCAGAAGGATGCGGCACTCGCAAATGGTGCGAGCAAAGCACCGTTAGAGGCGTCTGTAGCTGAAAAAAGTATTAGAGAGATAAGAAATCTTGAATGTGAAGTTTGGGTAATGGGAAGTTTGGGGAATGTGAAGTTTGGGGAATTTGAAGTTTGGGGAATGTGAAGTTTGGGGAATGTGAAGTTTGGGGAATGTGAAGTTTGGGGAATTTAAAGTTTGGGGAATTTGAAGTTTGGGGAATGTGAAGTTTGGGGAATGTGAAGTTTGGGTAATGGGAAGTTTGGGGAATGTGAAGTTTGGGGAATGTGAAGTTTGGGTAATGGGAAGTTTGGGGAATGTGAAGTTTGGGGAATGTGAAGTTTGGGGAATGTGAAGTTTGGGGAATGTGAAGTTTGGGTAATGGGAAGTTTGGGGAATGTGAAGTTTGGGGAATTTGAAGTTTGGGGAATGTGAAGTTTGGGGAATGTGAAGTTTGGGGAATGTTAAGTTTGGGGAATGTGAAGTTTGGGTAATGGGAAGTTTGGGGAATGTGAAGTTTGGGGAATGTGAAGTTTGGGTAATGGGAAGTTTGGGGAATGTGAAGTTTGGGGAATGTGAAGTTTGGGGAATGTGAAGTTTGGGGAATTTGAAGTTTGGGGAATTTGAAGTTTGGGGAATGTGAAGTTTGGGGAATGTGAAGTTTGGGTAATGGGAAGTTTGGGGAATGTGAAGTTTGGGGAATGTGAAGTTTGGGTAATGGGAAGTTTGGGGAATGTGAAGTTTGGGGAATTTGAAGTTTGGGGAATGTGAAGTTTGGGGAATTTGAAGTTTGGGGAATTTGAAGTTTGGGGAATGTGAAGTTTGGGGAATGTGAAGTTTGGGTAATGGGAAGTTTGGGGAATGTGAAGTTTGGGGAATGTGAAGTTTGGGTAATGGGAAGTTTGGGGAATGTGAAGTTTGGGGAATGTGAAGTTTGGGGAATTTGAAGTTTGGGGAATTTGAAGTTTGGGGAATTTGAAGTTTGGGGAATGTGAAGTTTGGGGAATGTGAAGTTTGGGTAATGGGAAGTTTGGGGAATGTGAAGTTTGGGGAATGTGAAGTTTGGGTAATGGGAAGTTTGGGGAATGTGAAGTTTGGGGAATTTGAAGTTTGGGGAATGTGAAGTTTGGGGAATGTGAAGTTTGGGGAATTTGAAGTTTGGGGAATTTGAAGTTTGGGGAATGTGAAGTTTGCAGAATGTAAAGTTCGGAACCTATACAATCAATGAATACAATACCCTAACAGAGAGACCAACAGCCTCGGTGCCGAACCGGCTGGTCACCATAGTTCTGGTACCTGGCTCACCCAAAGATGAGGTGCTCACCTGCGAGGTGAGCGGCACGCCGCAGCCGAACGTATCCTGGCGTCGTGACGGCGTTGATCTGGTCCGCTCGTCGCCTCGATTCGTCCTGCTGGGCGGCAGCAATTTGAAAATTGTCGGCGTCCGTCAGGATGACGAAGGCAAATACGTGTGCCAGGCGGAGAGCAAGGCTGGCAAGCACACGGCTGACGTCTACGTTCGCACCTTCATACCGCCGAACATCACCGAGGTTGAAGTCAGCGGGCCCGAGGTCAGCCAGGCGTCCGCTCCGTTCTACAATTTCTACGCCAACACCTGGATGCAGTTGAGCTGTCGGACTACCGGCAAGCCAACCCCGCGAGTGGTCTGGTATCACAATGGCACACGGAAACGCACTGAGAACAGCATCGATGGCACCAGCACGTATCTGGAGTACCATCTGGGCCACTCCGATGCCGGCCTGTACGAATGCGAGGCCGCCAACGACAATGGAGTGAAACGGAAGATTGTGGCCAACGTGCGAGTCATGCGTGAGTGACTTGTGCTATAGCCTGTTTGCCTTGTGAGGCTGTGTTCTAAGGCTGCTTCTAGGATGTTGCTAGGGCTGTTTCTAGGGCTGTTTCTAGGATGTTACTAGGCTATTTCTAAGGCTGTTTCTAGGATGTTACTAGGCTATTTCAAAGGCTGTTTCTAGGGCTGTTTCTAGGCTATTTCTAAGGCTGTTTCTAGGATGTTACTAGGCTATTTCTAAGGCTGTTTCTAGGCTGTTTCTAGGGCTGTTTATAAGGCTGTTTCTAAGGCTGTTTCTAAGGCTGTTTCTAGGCCGTTTCTAGGCTGGTTCTAAGGCTGTTTCTAGGCTGTTTCTAGGCTGTTTCTAGGCTGTTTCTAGGGCTGTTTATAAGGCTGTTTCTAAGGCTGTTTCTAAGGCTGTTTCTAGGCCGTTTCTAGGGCTGGTTCTAAGACTGTTTCTAGGCTGTTTCTAAGGCTTTTTGATTTTATAGGCAGTTTTTATTACCAGACTGTTTCACCACCCTATTTATGTTGCTTCACTGCCATTATACAATGTACTTCGTTGCGTCAGCCAAAATTAATTGAAAACATCTGTATTGAATTTCATTGTATTTTCATCCAATTTCAAACTGATTCTATCATGTTTCCAACTGCAGCCGCTCCGGAGGTGCTCAGCATCCTGCAGTCAGACGGTCCCGTCACTGAGCACTCAACTCTCACCCTGACCTGCCTAGTCAAGGGGCAGTACTCGAGAATCCTCTGGATTAAGAACGGCCAACAGCTGGTTGAATCATCGCGAATTGTCAATTTCAGAAATGGCACCCTCATTATTTATCAGGCTACGGTAGGCCATGCTGTACAGCCCTCACCCACCAGCCCTCACCCACCAGCCCTCACCCACCAGCCCTCACCCACCAGCCCTCACCCACCAGCCTTCACCCACCAGCCCTCACCCACCAGCCCTCACCCACCAGCCTTCACCCACCAGCCCTCACCCACCAGCCCTCACCCACCAGCCCTCACCCACCAGCCCTCACCAACCAGCTCTCACCCACCAGCTCTCACCCACCAACCCTCACCCACCAGCCCTCACCCAAACCACTAAATCACCGATCCCACAGAAACTGGACGCCGGCATGTACACCTGCGTGGCCATGAACCCGGGTGGAGACGCCAAAGGCCGCGTGTTGGTGCAGGTTTGGACCAAGCCGTTCTTCACCCACGAGCCCGCCGACACGGCAGCGGCATCCGGCGACAGAATCCTGCTGGACTGCCGAGCCAAGGGCACGCCAGTGCCCAGGCTGTCCTGGCTGAAGGACTCGAATCCCTTCACCTACACAGACCGGCACCTGCGCCACGCCAACGGCTCGCTAACGATCCTAGTTGCCAAGGTAACCGACTCCGGTGTCTACCAGTGCGTAGCCGAAAACCGACTCGGCTCCGTGGAGTCGCACGCTGCCGGCGTTAAAATTTATATTGACGGCGGCTTCTCCGACTGGAGCCAGTGGAGCAATTGCAGCGTCAGCTGCGGCTCCGGCATCCGCCTGCGTCAGCGACGCTGCGACAACCCGGCGCCGGCCAACGGCGGGCGATTCTGCTCCGGGCCCGGCCAGGAGACGCTGCGCTGCCTCAGCCGATTCTGCCCCATCGATGCCGGCTGGAGCCGCTGGGGCGACTGGGAGCCGTGCAGCGCCTCCTGCGGCCTGGGCGTCCAGCTGCGCCAGAGGCGGTGAGCGGCTGACGACCTTTCATGAAATCCTTAAAAGTGCATTCTTTCAGAAAGTGCTAACAGGAAGTCCTTCGATAAGACCATGCAATTGCATCCTTCTACAGAGCCAAAAAGTTCCTAATTTACCGATCTTTAAAAGTGCGTCCAGTAACTAATCTCTAAAAGTGCACTATTTCACAAATCTGTAAAAGTGCATTCTTTTGATGAATCTTTAAACTGTGTGAATTTATAAGGCTCATAAAGTGAATCCCTTCGAAAGGCACAAACTTTGATTTTGATCACAAGTCTGCAAACGGTACCAACTTAAAAATCTAAGTCCCTAAAAGTGCATCCTTGTGTAAGAAACTAAAAGAGCAACCTTGGGTAAGTCCCCAAAATGGCATTCTTTGTGCAAGTCGCTAAAAGTGCATTATGGAACAAGTCCCTAAAAGTGCATCCTCGTGCTACTCCCTAAAAGTACATCCTCGTGCTACTCCCTAAAAGTACATCCTTGTACAATTCCTAAAAGTGCATCCGATTCGTCTATTGCAGTTGCGACAATCCGCCAGCTCAGTACGATGGCCGACCGTGCGACGGCAGCGCCACAGAGACCCGACCGTGCGGCGGTCCCGACTGCCCTCTGGACGGCGCCTGGTCCGCCTGGTCGGCCTGGTCGGCCTGCGATCGGACCTGCGGCGGCGTCGGTTTTCGGGACAGACGACGCCGATGCAACAGTCCCAGCCCGGTGGCGGGCGGTCGCCAGTGCCCCGGCTCCGACGCCGAGTATCGAGCCTGCGATGACCTGCCAGCCTGTGAAGGCGAAAACGGCGGCAGCGGCAGCGGCGGCAGTTCCAGCCGTGGCCGCTGGGCTGCCTGGAGCGGCTGGGGCGGCTGCTCGCTGAGCTGCGGCGGCGGCCAGCGGACCAGGCAGCGCGACTGCCTGCAGGTCAGCGGCCCGGCCACCCGAATGCCGTCGCGGGAGTGCGACGGCGGCGAGCCGGCCAGCAGCCAATCGGAGACCTGCAACACCAGCCCGTGCCCGCTGCACGCCAGCTGGTCGGATTGGTCAGGCTGGTCCGCCTGCTCTGTCAGCTGCGACGGCGGCGAGCAGAGCCGCAGGCGCAAATGCAGCGAGGCCAGGCACGGCGGCCGGACCTGCCTGGGTGGCGATTTGGAGAAGCGAGCCTGCGGACTCGAGCCCTGCGACTGGGGCGCCTGGTCCGACTGGGGCCCCTGCTCGGCTGACGCCTGTGGCCGCCTGGGCGAGAAGCGCCGCAGTCGCAGCTGCAACATCGGCCTGTTCTGCCGGGGACCGTCGGTGGAGACGGCAGGATGTCGCGGCGACTGCGGCGGCGGCAGCGGAATCTCCATTGACGGCGGAGTCAACGGGACGGCTACGGTGACGGGTACGCTGGAAGGTCGACTGTCGAATCGATCGTTCGGCATCGCGAGTTTCACCGGCGGCTACAGGACGCTGAACAAGCGGACGGACTACTGGCTGACTGTGGGTGAGGAGAACTTGCCGGACTTTGCTGTCGGCTGTCTGAAGCACCTGGCTGGCCAGGTGTTTGGCCCGGTGCTGTGGCACAGAGCCTATCAGGTTGGCGGAGCCTCCAACGGCGCTTCCGTCAGCGGCGGCGTCTTCAAACGCGTCGCCGATGTTCAACTGGGCAGCGGCGCGGGTCACTCGGTTCGGATCACCAGCTCCAGCTTTATGATTAACTCGGCCGGGTAAATAAACTGCTTTACTTTATACCTGTACCCCGATTGAGTTCAATGTTTCAGGCCATTTACTTATAGAGTGCAAGTTTGAACTGAATCGATCACCGATATGTATCGAAAAGAATTTTTTACGTTGCAAAAGTAACATTTTCTGAGAGTGGGGCCTGGTCTACGATCAGCGATTCAGAGAATTGGGCTTCAGCCAATCGACACTGCGCCCCAAGGTAGAGGGGGGATGGCAGTCTGGTCGACTGACCAATCACCAGCCAGTTGGGGGCAGGGAACCTCGTGCTGGCTGGTCGTGCAGTTCACACCCATGAGGGCCAAGTCCCCCCCACTCCCAAGGCGTAAAGAGTGTACATGCCTGACGATGAGAAAGTCGGGGCCGCTGTACACCGCTGTACATCTGCCTATACGTTCTCATTGGCAGACAGTGAGCTCGTTTTGAGTACTCAATTAAGTGTAATAATATACACGTGTATTTTTTGCTTGACCCTCAAAATTAATTGGCCGCTCCGCGGACTCGAACCCGGGAACTTTGGGGCGAGGTTAGGACGCGTTACCGCCCAAGCCACTGTCGGCTTCATAAAAAGCAACAGCTGCAAAGCTATATAAACGCGACCAACATGCGCTGGCAATTGCAACAGGCAACAATTCGTGGCCATCGCAGTTGAAGGCGTCTGCCCGCCGGAGCTGTTGACTCCGGTTGCTATTGGCAACAGCAGCCAGTCCGGCTACACGGAGACCATCACGCAGCTAAATCCTGGCCGCCTCTACGCCACTGCAACGGCGTCGCTTCAATTATCGTCCGGGGACTCCGTGCTGCCGGTCTACTGGAACGCCAGCGTCACGTACGGCAGCGGCCGGACTCAAGCCTATCTGGCGCAGCGTCTGCTAGCTGACGGACTCACTGTCCAGGTGCTGGCGCCGACTGGTAGCAACGGCGGCCGCCTCAGCTTCCAAGCCAACGCCCTGGTGGCCAAGACTGACGCTGGCGGACCGGACGGCTGCGGCGTCGGCTTCAGAGTTGCCCCAGACGGCGGCCACTGCGTCGATCGGAACGAGTGCTTGGAGCTGCCGGAGGCCTGTCAGCAGCGCTGCATCAACACGGCACCCGGCTACCTTTGCGACTGCCTGCCCGGATACCGGCTGGCAGCTGATCGGCGCACCTGCGACGATATCGACGAGTGCAGCGGCGCCGATGCGGCGACCAGATGCTCCGGCGCCGGTCAGCGGTGCGTCAACCTGCCCGGCAGCTTCCGGTGCGCTGAACGGTGCCGGGCCGGAACCCGCCCTGCCGCCGACGGAGTTTCCTGCGAGGGTGCGGCCTGGGGACTGCGCTGCAACCTTGGGATTTGGGATTGCTAGTCTATTCGATTAGGGAATAGAATGGATTGCTAGTCTATTCGATTAGGGAATAGAATGGATTGCTAGTCTATTCGATTAGGGAATAGAATGGAAGAATGGATTGCTAGTCTATTCGATTAGGGAATAGAATGGATTGCTAGTCTATTCGATTAGGGAATACAATGGATTGCTAGTCTATTCGATTAGGGAATACAATGGATTGCTAGTCTATTCGATTAGGGAACAGAATGGATTGCTAGTCTATTCGATTAGGGAATAGAATGGATTGCTAGTCTATTCGATTAGGGAATAGAATGGATTGCTAGTCTATTCGATTAGGGAGAAGAATGGATTGCTAGTCCATTCAATTAGGGAATACAATGGATTGCTAGTCTATTCGATTAGGGAATACAATGGATTGCTAGTCCATTCGATTAGGGAATACAATGGATTGCTAGTCTATTCGATTAGGGAATACAATGGATTGCTAGTCTATTCGATTAGGGAATACAATGGATTGCTAGTCTATTCGATTAGGGAATACAATGGATTGCTAGTCTATTCGATTAGGGAATACAATGGATTGCTAGTCCATTCGATTAGGGAATACAATGGATTGCTAGTCTATTCGATTAGGGAGCACAATGGATTGCTAGTCTATTCGATTAGGGAATACAATGGATTGCTAGTCTATTCGATTAGGGAATAGAATGGATTGCTAGTCCATTCAATTAGGGAATACAATGGATTGCTAGTCTATTCGATTAGGGAATAGAATGGATTGCTAGTCTATTCGATTAGGGAATACAATGGATTGCTAGTCTATTCGATTAGGGAGCACAATGGATTGCTAGTCTATTCGATTAGGGAACACAATGGATTGCTAGTCTATTCGATTAGGGAACACAATGGATTGCTAGTCTATATCCACTCACGCCTTTTCCGCAGACGTGAACGAGTGCAGTCAATCACCGAGCGTTTGCGATCAGCTCTGCCGGAACACTCATGGCTCCTTTGTTTGCTCCTGCTCTGCCGGCTTCAGACTGAGAGAGGACGGCCGCACCTGTGCAGGTAGGCGGCGCCGGTGGATTAATTAGCTCATCAATGCAGATTACAAAAATTGTCAAAGGATAAATAGCGATGGGTTTTAGAGAATCGGTAAAAAAATTAGCTGGAAATGATTCAGGGGAGTAGACAGAGATATATATATGTGAAGTAGATAGAGATGAGTCAGGGAAGTAGATAGAGATGAGTCAGGGAAGTAGATAGAGATGAGTCAGGGAAGTAGATAGAGATGAGTCAGGAAAGTAGATAGAGATGAGTCAGGGAGGTAGATAGAGATGAGTCAGGGAAGTAGATAGAGATGAGTCAGCGAAGTAGATAGAGATGAGTCAGGGAAGTAGATAGAGATGAGTCAGGGAAGTAGATAGAGATGAGTCAGGGAAGTAGATAGAGATGAGTCAGGGAGGTAGATAGAGATGAGTCAGCGAAGTAGATAGAGATGAGTCAGGGAAGTAGATAGAAATGAGTCAGGGAAGTAGATAGAGATGAGTCAGCGAAGTAGATAGAGATGAGTCAGGGAAGTAGATAGAAATGA
>NIVC01001463.1:42500-192500 GCA_002269645.1 Macrostomum lignano
ATTGGACAAAAATGCAATTACAGAGCTCGTTCTAGTGCTTATAGCCATGGAGACTCAGAACTGCATCCTGGTAGACCCACTCTTCCTCGATGCTGCCATTCTCAGAGAACTGTAGGCTGATTATAGTTTTGCTTTTTTTAGTTTGAGTATTTCAGTAAAAACTCGTTGAATTCTTAGTGAGAGAATCCCGCTATTAGAGACTTGCTTTTCACTGTAGCTGTAGCTGTCATTGGCATCAAATTATGGTATCCCATCTAATCTAATCCATCTAATTTTGTAATTAAACTTTTAACCGCTTGAGGGTTAAATGCTTCTTCATAACTTTTGTTGGCATTAGCTCATAGGCTGCAGTTTGGATTGCTTGACAAAAGAGGAAAAAGAAATTCTATTCTATTTTGTGCGCGAACTGTCACCTCTGCAGTCAGCCTACAGTTGTCTGCAAATGGCGATTCGGGCAAGGTCGATAAGGCATTCCAGGTTCTTGTTCTTCGGTGTCCTTGGCTCAGCTTGGTTGAGTATAGAGTATTTTTGAAATTGGGGAGAAGAGAGAGGAGGGTCTGAGACAAACAGGTGTTGTTATAGTCGGGACTGGTTGGTTGGTAGCTTGCCTACTGCTCCCGGAACTGACTAAGCCATACATACACTCGTGCATACAGCAATTACGCTCATACCTGTTCGATATCATTGCTTGCACCACTGGCTAAAAGAGCCATAACAGTTCTTTTTTATCGGCTCTGAACAGGCGCATGGGTTTAGAAACCATTAACTATCCCCTCTAATCTGCTCGCTTCACTTATCGACCTGGCAACGGAGCTGAGCCGGGAAAGGCGGCGCCATGGTACGACTTAAGCTGGCCATTAGTAGGCTCCTTCACAACCTGGTGAGTGCTGCGCTGCATTTTCAGCACAAATTAATTGGACTATTATTAGTTAGCCATAAGAGTACTGTATATACTGTATACGTGCTAGCAAGAAATGTAAGATTATAAATTACCAATAAGGCATTCCTCCATGCCAAGTGCGTAGTAGGTGCACTAATTATGACTTTTTCATTATGAGTCTTAAAGTAAAAATACTTGTAGTACCCTTGTACATTTATCTCTGCTTTGGGCCGATAGCAATTTTGTGTAGGGCTGCCACTACTCTCTTTGATCCTTTGGATTGGGACTGCCACTACTCTCTTTGATCCTTTGGATTGGGGCTGCCACTACTCTCTGATTCTTTTGGATTGGTCTACCACTACTCTCTTTGATCCTTTGGATTGGGGCTGCCACTACTCTCTTTGATCCTTTGGATTGGGGCTGCCACTACTCTCTTTGATCCTTTGGATTGGGACTGCCACTACTCTCTTTGATCCTTTGGATTGGGGCTGCCACTACTCTCTTTGATCCTTTGGATTGGGACTGCCACTACTCTCTTTGATCCTTTGGATTGGGGCTGCCACTACTCTCTGATTCTTTTGGATTGGTCTACCACTACTCTCTTTGATCCTTTGGATTGGGGCTGCCACTACTCTCTTTGATCCTTTGGATTGGGGCTGCCACTACTCTCTTTGATCCTTTGGATTGGGGCTGCCACTACTCTCTTTGATCCTTTGGATTGGGGCTGCCACTACTCTCTTTGATCCTTTGGATTGGGGCTGCCACTACTCTCTTTGATCCTTTGGATTGGGGCTGCCACTACTCTCTTTGATCCTTTGGATTGGGGCTGCCACTACTCTCTTTGATCCTTTGGATTGGGGCTGCCACTACTCTCTTTGATCCTTTGGATTGGGGCTGCCACTACTCTCTTTGATCCTTTGGATTGGGGCTGCCACTACTCTCTTTGATCCTTTGGATTGGGGCTGCCACTACTCTCTTTGATCCTTTGGATTGGGGCTGCCACTACTCTCTTTGATTCTTTTGTATTGGTCTGCCACTACTCTCTTTGATCCTTTGGATTGGGGCTGCCACTACTCTCTTTGATCCTTTGGATTGGGACTGCCACTACTCTCTTTGATCCTTTGGATTGGGGCTGCCACTACTCTCTTTGATCCTTTGGATTGGGGCTGCCACTACTCTCTTTAATCCTTTGGATTGGTACTGCCACTACTCTCTTTGATCCTTTGGATTGGGGCTGCCACTACTCTCTTTGATTCTTTTGTATTGGTCTGCCACTACTCTCTTTGATCCTTTGGATTGGGGCTGCCACTACTCTCTTTGATCCTTTGGATTGGTACTGCCACTACTCTCTTTGATCCTTTGGATTGGGGCTGCCACTACTCTCTTTGATCCTTTGGATTGGGGCTGCCACTACTCTCTTTAATCCTTTGGATTAGGGCTGCCACTACTCTCTTTAATCCTTTGGATTAGGGCTGCCACTACTCTCTTTGATCCTTTGGATTGGTCTGCCACTACTCTCTTTGATTCTTTGGATTGGTCTGCCACTACTCTCTTTGATCCTTTGGATTGGGGCTGCCACTACTCTCTTTGATCCTTTGGATTGGGGCTGCCACTACTCTCTTTGATCCTTTGGATTGGGGCTGCCACTACTCTCTTTGATCCTTTGGATTGGGGCTGCCACTACTCTCTTTGATCCTTTGGATTGGGGCTGCCACTACTCTCTTTGATCCTTTGGATTAGGGCTGCCACTATTCTCTTTGATCCTTTGGATTGGTCTGCCACTACTCTCTTTGATCCTTTGGATTGGTCTGCCACTACTCTCTTTGATTCTTTGGATTGGTCTGCCACTACTCTCTTTGATCCTTTGGATTGGGGCTGCCACTACTCTCTTTGATCCTTTGGATTGGGGCTGCCACTACTCTCTTTGATCCTTTGGATTGGGGCTGCCACTACTCTCTTTGATCCTTTGGATTGGGGCTGCCACTACTCTCTTTGATCCTTTGGATTGGGGCTGCCACTACTCTCTTTGATCCTTTGGATTAGGGCTGCCACTATTCTCTTTGATCCTTTGGATTGGGGCTGCCACTACTCTCTTTGATCCTTTGGATTAGGGCTGCCACTATTCTCTTTGATCCTTTGGATTGGTCAGACGGTTTAATCTCCTTTAGTCAAGAGTGTTACAGATATGCAAACAAATTTTTGTTTATTAGAATTTTTAGTCAAAAAATGATTATATCGTAAGAAAGTCAGAGAGCAAATGCAGATACCAGTTAGCCAATGGGTGACATTTAGCGCAGTGTGTAAATATAAGACTGTTTTGTTTGCCTTCGCTTTGCCAGTGTTGCCATGCAGGGTATTTCGTTAGCCTTATGCGTCATCTAGCCGGCCATGTAGGCGCACTATAATAAGGCAAATATTCGATAGCATAATAGCGCACCGGCCGCTAATATACAGAGCCGCCTGACTTTGAGTAAATGCCATAGAAAGAGATAAAAATAAGACGTTGAGAGCAAACTTTTTGAGAGGCCGTTTTTAATGAAAGAAAAATGCGAAGATTTCTGTTGCGCTGCGTTACCAAAGCGTCAAGGTGCGCAGTTCGAAGCCTAGCAACTGTCTGGCCAGGGCTAGAGATTAGCGTTGGCAATAAATCACCTGGAGTGTTGAGAAACAGATGGCGACGCCTACTGTACAGGGTAAGACTGCGCTATCGCTAAAGTTCAGATTACGACTGGGTGCGCTGTGCGCGATTCTGACTTTGCTAGGAGCAGATGGAGTTTAAAACAGTCCGAAACAGTGTATTTAGCCATGAAAAACTAAATCTGAGCAATTCCCCCTGAGCCACGGCTCACAGATGGATTCAAGACAGGTCAGGTTTGAAACAGTTGAAACTGAAGCGGAAGTACTACATCTTCGAGCGTAAGAGAATTTAGGGATAGATAGATAGATAGATAGATAGATAGATAGATAGATAGATAGATAGATAGATAGATAGATAGATAGATAGATAGATAGATAGATAGATAGATAGATAGATAGATAGATAGATAGATAGATAGATAGATAGATAGATAGATAGATAGATAGATAGATAGATAGATAGATAGATAGATAGATAGATAGATAGATAGATAGATAGATAGATAGATAGATAGATAGATAGATAGATAGATAGATAGATAGATAGATAGATAGATAGATAGATAGATAGATAGATAGATAGATAGATAGATAGATAGATAGATAGATAGATAGATAGATAGATAGATAGATAGATAGATAGATAGATAGATAGATAGATAGATAGATAGATAGATAGATAGATAGATAGATAGATAGATAGATAGATAGATAGATAGATAGATAGATAGATAGATAGATAGATAGATAGATAGATAGATAGATAGATAGATAGATAGATAGATAGATAGATAGATAGATAGATAGATAGATAGATAGATAGATAGATAGATAGATAGATAGATAGATAGATAGATAGATAGATAGATAGATAGATAGATAGATAGATAGATTCAATTCGAACACAATCCCTCAAAACCTTATTGACAGTTTCGCGGCAGGCGGCAGTCTCTGTGCCTCACCATACTGGCAGTGATAGCTTTCGTGCCAATTCTCTGGTTCGGCCTGGAGGTGGTTCCGTATATGCTAGTCCTGCCCTACTCACAGTTCACCTATCCCTTGGAGATTGACTTCCAGCAGCTGCTCAGCCACTACGATCGCTTCCAGGCCTATCCAAGAGACACCGCTACCATCAACAATGTCTCGTTTGCCGTGCTGCACTCCGGCAAGAATCTGTGCCAACTCCATAGAAGTTTTCTAGCGCAGCAGGCCGCTCCGCGGCTGCTGATCCTGGTGAAGAGCGGCTTGGGTAATCGGCAGTTCCGCGACGCCGTTCGTTCTACCTGGGTTAATCAGCGAAACTACCAGCGGCTCGGTGTGCAGGTGTTTCACGCATTCGTACTGGGCGGCAGCGTCAGTCAGACGCAGCAGGTTCGAGTGAACGCCGAACAGGCGATGCACGGCGACATCATCCAGCAGGATTTCATCGACTCCTACTTCAACAACACCTACAAGACGATGTTCGCGTTCGACTTCGCAGCCAACAACTGTCACTCAGCCGATTTCGTTCTATTCGCCGATGATGACTATTACGTCAGCCCGACTAACCTGGCGCACCTGCTGCGGAGTCTGCTGCACCGAAGATCGGATCCCAGGCTAGCGGTCGGCTTCGTGTTCGCTAAGCCGGTGCCGAAGCGCAGCCCGATGAACCGGTGGTACACCACCCTGTCCGAGTACCCCTACGCGTTCTGGCCGCCCTACCCTACAGGCGGAGCCGTGCTCACCACCCGGGCGCTCTGTCGTCGGGTAAGCCTGGCTCAGCGGTTCGTGAGGTACATTCGCTTTGACGACGTCTTCCTCGGCATTGTGTTGAAGAAGATCGGCATCGAGCCGGAGCATCACGGCCTGTTCTATCACGAATTACTGACGCCGGTGTCCCAGCAAGTCTATGGTAACGTGATTGCTATGCACCTGGACAGACGGCTAAACCTGTTGCACGACATCTGGCGGGCTATGAACTACAGCGTGTTCGACGTCCCGGTTATTAGCCTGGCAACTAGGAGCTTGCTGTAGGCGGCCTCGAGTTCTGTGAATTGGCGCCGGAATTATGGAGCTAAAAGTGATGATCTAAACCCAAGCGATTGCAATCAAATAAAGGCCTATGCAGACTAAGGGATGAATGGCAGTCTAAGGGATGAATGGCAGTCTAATGGTTGGATTAATGGCAGTCTAAGGGATGAATGGCAGTCTAATGGTTGGATTAATGGCAGTCTAAGGGATGGATGAATGGCAGTCTAATGGTTGGATTAATGGCAGTCTAACGGTTGGGTGAATGGCAGTCTAAGGGATGAATGGCAGTCTAATGGTTGGATTAATGGCAGTCTAACGGATGGGTGAATGGCAGTCTAAGGGATGGATGAATGGCAGTCTAATGGTTGGATTAATGGCAGTCTAACGGTTGGGTGAATGGCAGTCTAAGGGATGAATGGCAGTCTAAGGGATGAATGGCAGTCTAACGGTTGGGTGAATGGCAGTCTAACGGCTGGGTGAATGGCAGTCTAAGGGATGAATGGCAGTCTAATGGTTGGATTAATGGCAGTCTAAGGGATGAATGGCAGTCTAATGGTTGGATTAATGGCAGTCTAAGGGATGGATGAATGGCAGTCTAATGGTTGGATTAATGGCAGTCTAACGGTTGGGTGAATGGCAGTCTAAGGGATGAATGGCAGTCTAAGGGATGAATGGCAGTCTAATGGTTGGATTAATGGCAGTCTAAGGGATGAATGGCAGTCTAATGGTTGGATTAATGGCAGTCTAAGGGATGAATGGCAGTCTAATGGTTGGATTAATGGCAGTCTAACGGTTGGGTGAATGGCAGTCTAATGGTTGGATTAATGGCAGTCTAACGGTTGGGTGAATGGCAGTCTAAGGGATGAATGGCAGTCTAATGGTTGGATTAATGGCAGTCTAAGGGATGGATGAATGGCAGTCTAATGGTTGGATTAATGGCAGTCTAATGGTTGGATGAATGGCAGTCTAATGGTTGGATGAATGGCAGTCTAAGGGATGGATGAATGGCAGTCTAATGGTTGGATTAATGGCAGTCTAAGGGATGGATGAATGGCAGTCTAATGGTTGGATTAATGGCAGTCTAATGGTTGGATGAATGGCAGTCTAATGGTTGGATGAATGGCAGTCTAAGGGATGGATGAATGGCAGTCTAAGGGATGGATGAATGGCAGTCTAATGGTTGGATTAATGGCAGTCTAAGGGATGGATGAATGGCAGTCTAATGGTTGGATTAATGGCAGTCTAAGGGATGGATGAATGGCAGTCTAATGGTTGGATTAATGGCAGTCTAATGGTTGGATGAATGGCAGTCTAATGGTTGGATGAATGGCAGTCTAAGGGATGGATGAATGGCAGTCTAAGGGATGGATGAATGGCAGTCTAATGGTTGGATTAATGGCAGTCTAAGGGATGGATGAATGGCAGTCTAATGGTTGGATGAATGGCAGTCTAATGGTTGGATGAATGGCAGTCTAAGGGATGGATGAATGGCAGTCTAATGGTTGGATGAATGGCAGTCTAAGGGATGGATGAATGGCAGTCTAAGGGATGGATGAATGGCAGTCTAATGGTTGGATTAATGGCAGTCTAAGGGATGGATGAATGGCAGTCTAATGGTTGGATTAATGGCAGTCTAATGGTTGGATGAATGGCAGTCTAATGGTTGGATGAATGGCAGTCTAAGGGATGGATGAATGGCAGTCTAAGGGATGGATGAATGGCAGTCTAATGGTTGGATTAATGGCAGTCTAAGGGATGGATGAATGGCAGTCTAATGGTTGGATTAATGGCAGTCTAAGGGATGGATGAATGGCAGTCTAATGGTTGGATTAATGGCAGTCTAATGGTTGGATGAATGGCAGTCTAATGGTTGGATTAATGGCAGTCTAAGGGATGGATGAATGGCAGTCTAATGGTTGGATGAATGGCAGTCTAAGGGATGGATGAATGGCAGTCTAAGGGATGGATGAATGGCAGTCTAATGGTTGGATGAATGGCAGTCTAATGGTTGGATGAATGGCAGTCTAAGGGATGGATGAATGGCAGTCTAATGGTTGGATGAATGGCAGTCTAAGGGATGGATGAATGGCAGTCTAAGGGATGGATGAATGGCAGTCTAATGGTTGGATGAATGGCAGTCTAATGGTTGGATGAATGGCAGTCTAAGGGATGGATGAATGGCAGTCTAAGGGATGGATGAATGGCAGTCTAATGGTTGGATGAATGGCAGTCTAATGGTTGGATGAATGGCAGTCTAAGGGATGGATGAATGGCAGTCTAATGGTTGGATGAATGGCAGTCTAAGGGATGGATGAATGGCAGTCTAAGGGATGGATGAATGGCAGTCTAATGGTTGGATGAATGGCAGTCTAATGGTTGGATGAATGGCAGTCTAAGGGATGGATGAATGGCAGTCTAATGGTTGGATGAATGGCAGTCTAAGGGATGAATGGCAGTCTAAGGGATGAATGGCAGTCTAAGGGATGGATGGCAGTCTAAGGGATGAATGGCAGTCTAAGGGATGAATGGCAGTCTAAGGGATGGATGGCAGTCTAAGGGATGAATGGCAGTCTAAGGGATGAATGGCAGTCTAAGGGATGGATGGCAGTCTAAGGGATGAATGGCAGTCTAAGGGATGGATGGCAGTCTAAGGGATGAATGGCAGTCTAAGGGATGAATGGCAGTCTAAGGGATGAATGGCAGTCTAAGGGATGAATGGCAGTCTAAGGGATGGATGGCAGTCTAAGGGATGAATGGCAGTCTAAGGGATGAATGGCAGTCTAAGGGATGGATGGCAGTCTAAGGGATGAATGGCAGTCTAAGGGATGGATGGCAGTCTAAGGGATGAATGGCAGTCTAAGGGATGAATGGCAGTCTAAGGGATGAATGGCAGTCTAAGGGATGAATGGCAGTCTAAGGGATGGATGGCAGTCTAAGGGATGAATGGCAGTCTAAGGGATGAATGGCAGTCTAAGGGATGGATGGCAGTCTAAGGGATGAATGGCAGTCTAAGGGATGGATGGCAGTCTAAGGGATGAATGGCAGTCTAAGGGATGGATGGCAGTCTAAGGGATGAATGGCAGTCTAAGGGATGAATGGCAGTCTAAGGGATGGATGGCAGTCTAAGGGATGAATGGCAGTCTAAGGGATGAATGGCAGTCTAAGGGATGGATGGCAGTCTAAGGGATGAATGGCAGTCTAAGGGATGGATGGCAGTCTAAGGGATGAATGGCAGTCTAAGGGATGAATGGCAGTCTAAGGGATGGATGGCAGTCTAAGGGATGAATGGCAGTCTAAGGGATGAATGGCAGTCTAAGGGATGGATGGCAGTCTAAGGGATGAATGGCAGTCTAAGGGATGAATGGCAGTCTAAGGGATGAATGGCAGTCTAAGGGATGAATGGCAGTCTAAGGGATGGATGGCAGTCTAAGGGATGGATGGCAGTCTAAGGGATGAATGGCAGTCTAAGGGATGAATGGCAGTCTAAGGGATGAATGGCAGTCTAAGGGATGGATGGCAGTCTAAGGGATGGATGGCAGTCTAAGGGATGAATGGCAGTCTAAGGGATGAATGGCAGTCTAAGGGATGGATGGCAGTCTAAGGGATGGATGGCAGTCTAAGGGATGAATGGCAGTCTAAGGGATGAATGGCAGTCTAAGGGATGAATGGCAGTCTAAGGGATGGATGGCAGTCTAAGGGATGGATGGCAGTCTAAGGGATGGATGGCAGTCTAAGGGATGGATGGCAGTCTAAGGGATGGATGGCAGTCTAAGGGATGAATGGCAGTCTAAGGGATGAATGGCAGTCTAAGGGATGAATGGCAGTCTAAGGGATGGATGGCAGTCTAAGGGATGAATGGCAGTCTAAGGGATGAATGGCAGTCTAAGGGATGAATGGCAGTCTAAGGGATGGATGGCAGTCTAAGGGATGGATGGCAGTCTAAGGGATGGATGGCAGTCTAAGGGATGGATGGCAGTCTAATAAAGGGACTTGGGCTATATGACACCTGGAGACTAAAAGACACCTCAAGTCAACTAAAAGTTCGAAAAGTAGCCGATCACGGTCTGCTGGGTGTGGGGCTTACTTCGGGTTGAATTCCGGTGCTCAATTTGACACCCCTTAACTGCTACCAGCTTTTTTAAATCTGATTTTCCTAGCAGCATATTATTAAATTTATTCAGTATTTAACTGTGCCAAGTTCTGTCCGAGAATGAACGCATTAAAGAGATGGGAAGTTTTCTGTGACTTTGAAAATAAAATTACTTTTGCTCGTTTTTTTTATTTCCTTAGTTGCCACCCAAGCTTCATAAAACACGAATATATTTATTTCGGCACCGTTTCCATTGTCATAATGTTTGCAATATTTCATATTTAATGCTAACTAACATGACTTTGCTTGAGCTCATTGCTAATCGGAGAGGATTTTGCTTTTTTAATTACTGTTTTCCTACAGTACCTTTACAGTATTGCACATGATAGAATTTTTTTAACAAACTTTTTTTGACGTTCAGCATATGCTTCGAGTTTGGTGCTGTTTGACATTACCATGGCAACCAGTATATGATTGATCGCTGAATTCTCATTAAATGTTGTGATTTGATCCTGCTATACTCATATGCGCCTTTTTTTCTAGCTTGCTTGCACTTTCATCTACGGGGGTCGCCATCATAAACCCAAAAAATCACAACTCCGAAAGCACTTACCATCATAAACCCGAAAGATCATAACTCCGAAAACCAAAATAGTGTTGGACATTGCTAGAACTTTCGGAGTTATGATATTTCGGAGTTGTGATTTTTCGGGTTTGTGATGCCCCCCATCTACGGTATGTAAAAAAACTGCTGTGTTATAACTCTTTTAAAAAAAAAATTTTTCAATGCATTCCCATAGCTTTATCTCATAACTTATACACGCGAATACGTTTGTAGCTGGTATTGTTTGTTTTACGATTAAATGCAAACAAAATTGAACCGCATCCTCTGCACCTGCAGCTTCAGCCAGAGCATTGAATTTGCGGCGCTGGATTTATTAAGATACTTGACTCGAAATGCTGAGATTTTAAAGAGTTTTCTTAACGATAGAAATGAGAGCGTGATAAAACGTATATTTGAAATTGAGATTGCACGGTACAATGATTAAGTAGATATATATATATTACAGCTGTATATTATACAAGTCAAGAATCATTTTTTACTTTTGAGTAGCATAATTTGCTGCTCTGTTGGAGACTAAAGTTACTAAAGCAATTCATTCATTTTTGTGTGCCTCCGTTGGCGCCCTAGCTGGCTCTCACTTTCTCGTTTTGGCGCCAGGGAATAGTCAGTATAGTTTTAGAAGTTCAGCTTCTCTAGATTTTCTAGTCTAGAAGTCCTAATTCTTAATTTTTAACCCATGCATGTTTCAACATATTCGAAATGAAAGGGAACTGTTTTCGTGTTTGAATGGTATATTACTGTATGGGTATTAACTGTTATCGCGCCATATTTTTTCCTCAGCAAGCTATAGGCTGCGGGATAATTAGAATGAAAGAGTAGGGGAAAGTGGGGCTGCGGGAGCCGAGCCCCGCGGCTGGGCATTTCAACACATAGGCACTTTTCATTTGATGAAAACGAAGTTCCTTCTGTTTGGTTAGATTAGATAGATCAAACTGCTGTTTGATCAAAATAGGTGAGGCTATAAAATACATGTAAAAATTCTGTGTTCGGAAAATGAATATTTAAGCAACCCTTTGTGAAGCCTGCACTTTTATGTCTATGGCCTAAACCACAAACTTTGACAGAACGAGAACTAAACTACTCACAAAGCAGCGGACTGCTTTAATATTCATTTTTACCTTATTGTGTACCTGCATGCTCTGACACAAAATACGACACAAAACACAACGTCCTCCAGCAAAGTTGTAAAGAATGCCAAGTATAAAGGCTGATTAAATCATTCGTGTAGCTATTCAATTCAATAGCGCGTTGAAATTTTCTGTCTTATAGGAGCCTCAAAAAAAGAATTTATGACGTCTTTCTAAAACGTGGGTGTAATTTTACGTAGAGGTGAAAACAATGGTTTTTTAATTTTATATATCTAATGATGAAAATACCTAAATAAAAAACTTGTTGTTAAGTGTTTGTTTACTAATAATTAAATAGCTTAATATTTGTTTTAACTAAAAGCATTTGTTGTATTCGAATAAAAATGTTTTCAAATTACAAGCAGTTTTTAAAAGCATTTTCATCACTTTTTAACTGTTACTACACTGTCTTAAACGGTACTACTTCTATTCTAGGAACTTCTTCGTGGAATAGTTGTTTGTTTGGGTAAATAAGTGTGCCAAACCAGGTGACAAAGTTAATGTAAATTTTCAAGTTAACATGTCAATAAATTGTACAAATGAAGATCTCATTTGTATAATGACAAACTCTATATTATAGGCCTAATATATTCTACAAGCAGTGAATCTACTACACTACAGCTACAGACAGTCGACAGTCGGAATGATAATATTCTAAAACTATAGAAGAAAAAGTAACTTTTTATCATTTTTCTACTCTTCTAGCAAACAATTAGTATTCCGCGGATGTAAGTGTGACAGGCCTTTTGGCTCTGTCTTTCTAAACTTCTAACTATTAGTGTTTATTAAATATCCTACGAGCTGCCACCAAAGTTGTTACAGGCCTTTCACCTCTTACTTTATCAATTTTAATCCCACCGATTTGCCAACTACAGTTATCCTGATTATACTTGCTTTTACTCCCTAACTATTTCTTAGAATTTCATTTAAATATTTCTGGGTAGCGTTCTTAGTAGCGTTTCTGGTAGCGTTCTTAGTAGCGTTTCTGGTAGCTTATGGCTTGCTTTCTGGTAGCGTTCTAGTAGCTTATGGCCTGAGCGGTCTAGTACTGGTATATGTATTAGTGTATAGTCCTAATCGGGCGTTCACCGAGACTAGAGGGTCACGGCGCCTCTCTTGGTATATCTCCAAGAATTAGTCCCAATTCCCTTCTCTTAGCAAATTTCTTAGAATCGTTTCACAGGTTTTGCAAATAAATAAGTCGCTATTTAGCTCAAAGACTTTGAAATGGTTTAGATTGAACTGCTTATTCTGTTCGCAATTATTTGCTCACGAGTAAAAGACAGTTAGAGTATATTTGTCGCAAAACCGCTCCTATATATAGTGATTTTCCCCACATACGATTAAAACAAAAAAATAATTCTCCAATTTATTTCGCGCATTAAAACAAACTATTATTTGGCGTTCGCGTAGATTCAGTTTCTAAGAAAGATTCGAATATACAGTTATTACATTGAAAGAACATTTGAGTATACTATGATAAAGGCATAGCACTAGTACAACTTTCCTCCTCTATATATCAAATTTTGAACGAAATACTATATTATATGTATACAGTGAAAAATTGATATCGTAGGAAAATGCAGGTGAAAAGGTGCAAAGCAAGGTGCAGAAAACACAATTCAGTGCTAAAACAATTGGTGCATAAAATGGTTGTGATAGAACTATTATGTAGGTAAACCATTAAAGTGAGAACTATTATGGAAGCAAAACGAACTATTATAAAAGTATTATAAAAGGCAAAATTGTTATTAAAGGCAACGCAAAAGTTAGTTCACCTCAATAGTTCAGATAAACATGCAGGGCTCCGGGAGGTCGCGATAGTAGGGCCAGCCGACTTGAGCGAAAAACCATCGGTACTCTTCGTCGAGGACCGTCAGCGCTGGCGGCGGGTTGGCTCTTATAGCTCGCTGGAGGCGATAGGCGACGTCCTGGAGAACAGCGACAGCTTCCTGGTAACTGAATTGATCCCTCAGAAACTTCAGGTGTGTCCAAATTTGCGAGCATTGGGGGTAGCGCTGTCGGCTGTCGGATCGGTGGTACGCTACTTTCAGTGCGTATTGCTCAATGTGGAAGCGTAGCTTTTCCACCTCTGCTCCGCGAGTCTCCACAAGTTCTCGGACGATGCGATGAAAATCTCTCTGCGAATTCGATTGCTGCTGGCTCGGCTGTAGTGCTGATGGCTGGCTAGACTGCTGCGCTGATTGCAGGCTCGGCTGCAGCGCTGACTGCTGCGCTGATTGCAGGCTCGGCTGCGACGCTGGCTGCTGAGCTGGCGGTGTCGCAGCTGTCGATTTCTTCTGCCGTGGTGCCGGGGTCTTTCTCGATGATGGGGCAGCTGGCGGTGACACCAACTGCTGCGTTCGGCTTGATGTCGACGATCCTGGCGTGGCCTTGACAACATAGGAGCGCACGGGCGCAGCTGCCTGTGCTGCCACCAGGGCGGCGCGCTTCTGCTCGGGGCCTTCGACCCTCATTTGGCGGCAAGGCGATGAAGCTGGCGATGATGTTCTTGGTCGTTTGCTGGATACACCAGGCGCCTTTGGACGTGTTGCACATCGAAGCGGTGCCTCATTTTCGTCGGTGTTGGGCGCTGGCTGGGGCTCCATATCGTCTGACAGATTGCCAATTAACTCGTCCAAGATATCAATAGAGTTGTTCATTTTGATTTCTCTGCGAATGGCTCTTAGAATAGAAAGGAAGCTAGCAGTGAGCTATGGGATCTGTGGGGCCTGCAGGGTGCTCGTATTTATAGGCTGGCGGGCCGAAAAACTGGACCTCTTCGAAGCACTTCTCTCGCGCGTGGGGCGGGGCATGCCAGATTTGACAGATTTGACAACTAAATTTTTATGGATTTTCTATTTCTTTTTATAACTTTTTTATTTTTTGATAGATTTTCTTGAGTAAAGTATCAAATTAAAGATCGCATTTTGTAGATTAATATGGTATTTACAGATTCGCTCTATGTACAGCATGTCAAATTTTATAAGCAGATAAGTAATTCTAATACGGAATTTTAACTATTTAACACTGTTTCTTATGGGAAATTGCTTACGTCATGATTTAAGGTGCTAAATATTTCGCGTAGCGCCTTCGGGGCACAAATCCTGTCGCGCCTTCTCTTTCTCTCCTTCGCTGAGTCATCCTAAAGTTATACCTATTCTCTGGCTGAACTCGTTCCTCCTCTAACTCTAATGCTCCTTCTTCTTCTTCTGATGGCTCATCTGAGTCAGTCGCTCTCTCTGTATTTTCACTGTTTACTTCTTCATTTCCTTCGTTTTCACTCTGCGAATTCGGATCTGCGAATACTCTCCATTGAATTCTGTTTTCTTCGTCTGAGCTTTCCTCCTCTAAAATTTGAACTTCTGGAATTCTAACTTCTTTTTGTCTATGGCAAATTCTTTTCTTCGGCTTCGGCGGTTCCTTCTTCTTAGTTGGCACTATTGCTGGTTCTAAATTATCATTATTAATTTCTTCTGGTAAATCAATTTCGGATTTCGGCACTGGAGTCAGATTATTACTGTTTTTCTTCGAACAATTTTGCAAATTCTCACAGCTTCTCTTCGAAATCTCATCTTCATTTCATCTCATCTCAACTCAACAACTTCTCGACTCAATATCTCAACTCGACCCTGACCTCTCGAAAGCTTCTCTGCTGAACTCATGCCAGCTACAGCTCTACTGTCACGGGTCCTACAACTCTTAACAAATTCTCAAATCTCGAATCTCCTTCCGCTATCTCAGTTTGGCCTCGTCAGTAGAATCATAGAAATTCTGTATTAATCTGCTCTTTAGGCCTTACTGCCCTTCCTTTCCTGCATGGCCTGACTCTCTGAACCTTTTTTGGCTCTTCTGAAAGCGTCATCGGCCTCTTCTTTCTGCCTTTGGCCAATCCGCAATTGGTCAGCATGCGTAGCTGTCCGCGCGTCATGCCAATCTCTGCAATCCAATCTTTTCGACAATTCTCTTCGCACAATTCTGCACAGTTCTCTCAGCATCAACTTCTCGTCAACTTCTCTGAGTAAAATAATCTTCCTTCAATGTTTTCAGTCCGAAATTGCAGTTCCCTGGCTTTCCTAAATAAGTTTCTTAGTAAAACGGCCCTTTTAAGGTCAAACGGCCCTTTTAAGGGTTACCTCCTAAATTTTTAGCTATTTAACGAACTTTAGACGGCTTACTTGGTCAGTACATTGCAGTATGCAGACGAAATACTTCTTAAACAAATATTTTTTTTTTGGGTTTTCTGAATTTTTTTTATTCGTTTTTATATTTATGCATATATATTTGAAACATATTTACAGATTTGCTTTACAGACACTTTTAATTTGCTGATTCGCTTGAGTTCGCTCACTTTCTGATTATGGCGGCTTCTGCTGGGCGTACCGATTGAAGTTGATTCGGCACTGGTGTCCTGCTTGAGGCCTAATGGGTCCTGGCTGGTTGCAGAAGAAGCAGTGACCAGGTGTCGGCTCTGGCCTGATTCCACTGAATCTGTTCAGGCGGCGCGGTCTTGGTACTGACTGATGCTGCTGCCCTGTCTTTGGCTCTAGGCTTATGTTCGTTAGCACAATTGACAGAGTCATTAGACACTCTACTAATGCGTCAATCCCTTCTTTCTTGTTCTGCTGCTTCGGCTCAAATTCTTCGATGATCCTTCGCCTAATCTCCTGGTACTGACTCTGCTCTTTTCTGTGACTGATTCGGCGTTTCAGTCCCTCTGGGATGTTTAGATTAGCAAAGAGAGCTTCCTTCTGTTTCTCGCCTGTAATCCCTTGGATTCTGCACTGCTGCTCAAACGTGTTCATCCACTGCCTAATGTTCTGACCAGGTGTGAACTTTTCTACTTGCACTTCAGCCTCCTTCGATCCTAACTTGAGATGTTTCCTCAGTTCCTCTGCCAGCATGGCGATGGCATCATTAGCCTGATTCTGATTCATCTTCTCTTTACGAAAAACTTTTCAAATTATTCTTCGGAATTCTTCTGAATCTAGCTTTAAGAGTTCGCGCCGTTTCTCTAATCCTTATCGCTGCCACCAGCTTTGACAGGCCTTTTGGCTCTGTCTTTCTAAACTTCTAACTATTAGTGTTTATTAAATATCCTACGAGCTGCCACCAAAGTTGTTACAGGCCTTTCACCTCTTACTTTATCAATTTTAATCCCACCGATTTGCCAACTACAGTTATCCTGATTATACTTGCTTTTACTCCCTAACTATTTCTTAGAATTTCATTTAAATATTTCTGGGTAGCGTTCTTAGTAGCGTTTCTGGTAGCGTTCTTAGTAGCGTTTCTGGTAGCTTATGGCTTGCTTTCTGGTAGCGTTCTAGTAGCTTATGGCCTGAGCGGTCTAGTACTGGTATATGTATTAGTGTATAGTCCTAATCGGGCGTTCACCGAGACTAGAGGGTCACGGCGCCTCTCTTGGTATATCTCCAAGAATTAGTCCCAATTCCCTTCTCTTAGCAAATTTCTTAGAATCGTTTCACAGGTTTTGCAAATAAATAAGTCGCTATTTAGCTCAAAGACTTTGAAATGGTTTAGATTGAACTGCTTATTCTGTTCGCAATTATTTGCTCACGAGTAAAAGACAGTTAGAGTATATTTGTCGCAAAACCGCTCCTATATATAGTGATTTTCCCCACATACGATTAAAACAAAAAAATAATTCTCCAATTTATTTCGCGCATTAAAACAAACTATTATTTGGCGTTCGCGTAGATTCAGTTTCTAAGAAAGATTCGAATATACAGTTATTACATTGAAAGAACATTCGAGTATACTATGATAAAGGCATAGCACTAGTACATAAGCACAATTTTGGTTATCGATCATTTTTATCTAAAAGTTGTCTTTTAGATAATTGATTATTAAATATTAAATTATTAATTAATTATTATTAATTATTATTATTATTATTAATTATTAATTATTAAATATTAAATATTAAATTTTAATGATCATTAAAATATTGTCTTCTAAAATTGAGAGGGGGATAGCGTGGTACAGATTTCGCTTTGTAACCCCTCTCAATTCTCTCTTTAAACAATTCTCTTTGCACTATGTAACGAGTCAGTGAAAGTGGAGGACTCTGTGCTGTGCAAGTGGGGTTTACAATGGCTGCCTTTATTGTCGCCAGATTGCCTTTTCTGTTTGCATCTCTTACTTCTACACCTTTTTCCATTCTATTTTGGCAAATGTACAATCAAAGTCAAAATCTTTTCATTCAATTCAGATAGTTTATGGTAGTTCTTGGCTGGACATGCATTTATTTCTGACAAATGTGCTTTCAAAAGCAATAATTTTCAAACAAAGCAAACAAGCTACCACAAGAAACTGACACTTTGCAATCAATTCCAACAATTGGCTATGAATTGGCTTTTTCTGTCCTAATGTCTATGGCTCATACTGCGAAATTTCCAATCAATTCTGACAAATTTCAATCTATTTAAACAAGCTACTTTTTACTTTGGTTGGGACCAGGGCTAGATGCCATGGTCCCAGGTCAATTCGGTGACAAGACATTTCGGTGACAACAACTTCGGTGACAACTTGGGACGTTTCGGTGACACCAGTGGTCAATTCGGTGACAAGCTTTTTAGACTTGATTTGACTATTTTTCGTTGTTAAATATTAAAATATAGCTGTCACTATAAACTCTTATTAAAGTATTGATGGTTCGTATGCTATCAATTATCATTTTGTTTGAGTGCGTTTCGAGGCATAATCACTTATAGCGCGCACTTAATTTTATCCATACTTTTAATTTTTCAACTCAAGTCAACGATCCAATTGATGATTAGCGCCCCTCATACTCATGTTGGCGCCCAAAACTTGGACCGACGCCCCCCCTTTCGGCCCCCAAATGAAATTCTAGATCCGCTACTGTATGTGCGCCTCACAGAGTATAGATTACGAGTGTGGGTGAGTTGGCTTGAAATTATCTTGTAATTAATTTTGGCGCTTATTGACAACTGTCCTATGCGTGTACAGTAAACTTATGGTCGCGGCTCGTGACCATGTCAACATAAACACGTACATGTGTATAAATGTAGTCATTTTAGTCCCTTAAAGCCATTTTAAGGGAAGTTCGAAGATTCGCTCCCGATTTCTCACCCGCGAGATTTGTTCTCGACTATGAGCAGCCATGCGGTTCGACGCATCTTTCCGCAGGCTGAAGTGCAGGGCTGCAATTTCCACTGGACCCAGGCAGTCTGGCGAAAAGTTCAGAACGTGGGTCTGCAGCAGTCCTATCGTGATGATGATGGCACAGAACGGTTCGTCCGGAAGTTGATGGCACTGCCGTACCTGCCACGTGACGAGATTAACGAGGTGTTTGAAAGCCTCCGAGCTTCGCAAGCTGCTCAGGCAGACGAAAGACTGCAGGAACTATGCGAGTACATTGGCAGTACATAGTTGGGCAAAGGCAGCAACTGGAAAGCGGATGACATTTGCGTGTTTGGTCAGCCCATCAGGACCAACAACGACCTGGAGGGCTGGCACTATCGCCTAAACCGTAAAGCTGGGAGGCGCAACCTCCAGTTCTATCTGTTGCTGCAACTGCTCCACGAGGAAGCTATCCTGGTGCCACTCCAGGCTCACCTGCTGTCCAGAGGGGTACTGCGTCGAGAGCAGCGGCAAGGGTACCGCACAGTTCAGTCTCGTTTATTTCGCTACTGGGCGGAACATGAACAAGGTACTCGAAGCACTTCGGCGGCTTCTTAAATTCTGTGGTCGTCTCTTTAATCCGAAGTGACATGACGACTGTGTTGCACCAAAGACTACATATGTACTAGACATATACACTAGACTGTACATGTACTAGAATCGAAGGCCGGATATTTAGGGAACTATACTACTCGTGTATACCATGTACTCTCGCAGTAGTGCAACTTGAGGGGGGGGGCGAATCATTCGCTTGGTCCCCTTTGATTTTTTCCGGTGTCCCCCGAAGGAGGGGCAACCGCCCCCCCCCCCGGTTGCGCCACTGTTACTCATTCTAATTCGTGTACTCATTATATTAAATACTGTACTGTACATGTTGTGTCGACTTGTGTTGACGCCTTTTTTGGTGCAAATATGTTTACTGCTTAGTTCTCTGTCCTTATTAAAATACACTGCTAAATAGCTGAACTATCGTTCAGCTCATTATACTATCGATTCATATACTTGCACTGCACTGTAACTAACTGCTTTGAAATAGCTTGATTTAGAAACCACAATAAATTTGTTTACGAAAATTAGACACCAAGAAGAAGCTATAGCTTTTGACTATACATCAAAGGGGGGAGCTGGGGGCGGGGGGCGCGGTCGGTTCAAGTTTTGGGCGCCAACATGAGTATGAGGGGCGCTAATTTATTTTAAGCTAGGGGTGCAAAAATGCGTGTAGGAGGCGAAAAATCTAGTTTAAATGGTGCTCAATAAGTTTTTGGGTTAATAAGTTTTTAGGTTTTAGGGGGCTCAATAAGTTCTATCAAGCTCTATCCGCGGGTCCGCCCCTATTGGCGCCCCTTGCCTTTAGTCCCTGAATTAGCACATAACATATATTACAGTCATAAGCTACGCTATAGGTATACAGTTGTTTTCTAAACTCGTTCAATGGCTTTTAAGACGTACATGTACATGTACATCTACAATACATGTACATGTAGTAGATGTAGTACAAAAAATCGAATCATCAATTGGATCGTTGACAGTTGATTTGAGTTGAAAAATTAAAAGTATGGATAAAATTAAGTGCGCGCTATAAGTGATTATGCCTCGAAACGCACTCAAACAAAATGATAATTGATAGCATACGAACCATCAATACTTTAATAAGAGTTTATAGTGACAGCTATATTTTAATATTTAACAACGAAAAATAGTCAAATCAAGTCTAAAAAGCTTGTCACCGAATTGACCACTGGTGTCACCGAAACGTCCCAAGTTGTCACCGAAGTTGTTGTCACCGAAATGTCTTGTCACCGAATTGACCTGGGACCGATGCCATAGACACATCATGGAAAGAAACTTGGAGATTCAGAACACCCATAGATAGATTTAGCCTTGCATATATACTTCTGTACTTTTGCAATGAACAGAAACAAAAGTTTTTTCCAACTATTGAAGTTAGATAGGGCCATGACTCAATGCCATAGATATATCATGAAAAAAAATTTTGAAATTTAAGTATAGGTACCATTTCATTTGACAGAATGAAGCATACATATAGGAGCTACTGTAGCCTTTTGAATCAAATTGTATTGTACAGAAGAAGACCTCAAGAATATGCTCATAATGCCAAATGCAAAAGTGAGTAACAACAATTGGTAGAGGCTCATTGATGCACACATAAATAGAGACGATTTTGTGCATCTTGCTTTAGCAATGGGCATCAAGCAAACAACTATGTATACAATTGTGAAAAGTGGAAGGCCAGCTAAAATGCCAAAAAAGGTCCTAAGCATGTTAGCATGTGAGAGTGGATCAAGAGATGTTGGATTTTCTTGAAGAGTTGATTCAAGTTAACCCCTATATTACTCTAGCCGAACTGAAGACTGGCCTTCATGCTTGCTTTTCTGAAAAACCCAAAGTAGCAATGTAGTATGTACTCCAATAGCTTGTCTAAATAGATTGAAATTTGTTGGAATTGATTAGAAATTTTGCAGTATGAGCCATAGATAGGAAGACAGAAAAAGCCAATTCATAGCCAACTGTTGGAATTGATTGTAAATTGTTTGAATTGATTACAAAGTGTCAGTTTCTTGTGGTAGCTTGTTTGCTTTGTTTGAAAATTGTTGCTTTTGAAAGCACATTTGTCGGAATTGAATGCACATTTAGCTAAGAACTACCATAAACTGTCTGAATTGAATGAAAAGATTTTGACTTTGATTGCACGTTTGCCAAAATAGAATGGAAAAAGGTATATACACTTTGTTATAGGCCTACTCCATAGGCCTATCAGTTATACGCTATACAACACAGTTGACAAATAAAAAGTTGACAAGTTTACCTAGATCTGTTCAAGTGGGGGCCTCTTGAGACAGAGAAATAGGCCTATAGTGCTATAGGCCTAGTTTCAGAATGTGGTTAATTTTTGGGGCAATTTTTGTTTAAATGATTGTCTTCTGAAACTGAAATAGGCCTAGTATATGAGCATGAGGTGCTCATTTATAAAAAAATATTTATGGTTCCATGATGGCATGATTGCTTGAAAGCTATATTGACAAAGAAGTGCTATAATTTTGGAACACAATCATTTTAAGGAGTTTTTGTATTTAAATAGGCTTTTATCGCTAGAAATAAATTGTTAAATATCACTCCAACAACTTCTAAGCTTTATTTATTTAAAACAATTTTTGGCAATGTCCTAGATTCCTATGTTAAATTATTATTTTGATATAAAATTTGAAATGAACAAACAAAAGCAAGTTTATTCAAGATTTAAAATGAGTCTTAGGTATTAAAAAGAGTAGTACATGGTGTAGTAATGTGTCAGCCAGTACAGAAAGTTGCCGAAGCTCTTTTTGGGTAGGCCCCTAGAGTCAGTGCCAGAGAAACTTTCTAAGATGGGAGTCAAAAAGGTCATCATTGGTGCCATGCTGACTACAAAACTTTGCCTTCATGTGGGCCCAGGTGCCTTCAATAGTATTCTCAATGACTGATTCCAAGGTCATAGAGGTCAGCCAATAGCCGCAAATTGGCAGGAGGTAGGATATTTATAGGCGCTCAAGGTTGTCTAGCCATGATTTACACTGAAAATAACAAAAATTGGGTCAAAATAATTTAATGTGGGAAAGTAGGACATTGCCCAATTTTTAAAGAAATTGTCACTTCACTCAATCATTCTATGAATGAAGAGAGGTGCTGTGAATAAAGGGAGGCGCTGTGAATGAAGAGAGGCATATCATTTGCTCAAAGATTGCCATAGACAGTTTGTCTATTATTGTAGGCTATTTAATAGTAACAATAGCTAGCAATAAAGCAATATAAAAATTAAGCATAAAAAGCAGCCTTTTTAGAAGTAAGCAGTATCTTTTTCAATTTTTTCTCTTTTTATCTATTGTTTTTATAACAAGTTTTGGTAAGATAATTAATAAATGTAGATAATAAGTAGTTGAAAATTTTAATGTATATTTTGGTAGAAATTTTCAGATATACATTTACATATAAACTTTTTTATGTTAGGCTAACATTATATAGCTAACATTTTTTGCTTTTTTATTATAAATCTTGAGTTTATACATTAATATTCTAATTAACTTTTTAATTATATTAGACTGCTATCTACAAAAGTGCCCATTTGATATAAAATGATAGGCCTATCCATACATGCGCATCAGTCGGCCAATCTGGCTGACCAATTTGGTGGCCAACCAAGGTAAGTCACAAAAATGCCCATCCCAATAAATATCCAAGTACTAAGTAGGCCCCTAGATAATAAGGCATTTTGCCTTAATAAGACAATCATATGATGAGTATTTCAAAAGTAATGAGAATTTTGTTACAACTTTTGATTGAATAAACACATGAACCTGAAATTTTCACCCAACAATTTTTAAAGATGGAACAATTATCAGATTTTACCAAATCCGAATACTGAATATTTGGATACAAACTAGCCAAATAATGAATACCAAATATCAAATATCACAATAGCAGATATTAAAACAAGCATTTGACAAATTTGCTTATATTTAAATTGATTTTTATTAGAATCTTTGGAGTGGCAAAAGTGGCTGGCAATCTTCTTGCAGAGAATCACCAGCCGAGAGACAAACCGCTAGGCACCATCCTTTGCACCATCAGGCAAATAATCGCAAATGCAATTTTGCAACCAATGGATGACACACGAGACTCACTGCAGATCAAGTCCTCTGAAGGCCACAACCATTATGGAATCATCATCAATAGTGTAGCCACTTAGCTTGGGCATCAGTCCCCACTCTTGCAAGACCTCCATCAGAGTGTTAGAAACATTGGCCGCAGTTGCAGCTCCAGTGATTGGTGCTGCACAGATTGTTACCATCTTCTGCCTGAAGTCTGCAGTCAGCTAATGGACAGTCAGTGAAAGCAGCGCAAACTTGTCATTCTTACTTGTCCACTCGTCACTTGTTGCTTGTATAAAATGATTGGGCGAAAATTTCAGGTTCATGCGTTCATCCAATCAAAAGTTATAACAAAATTCTCGTTACTTTTGAAAAACCCGTTGTAGTCAGTCCTGCTGTTTACCCAAAGTTGCATTAATTTTGCTTTAGGGTTTCTTTTATATGTAAGTCACATTTTTGGCCAAAAACTGCATCACATTTTTTGTTAAAACTAAGTTGCACAGCTGACTGAATTTTGAAGGTTGTGCATGTATGGGCCTATCTATCAATTATCTATAAAAAGTTAAAAAGAAGCTGGCATTAAATTTATATAACAAAAATGTATATTAGACCAAATTTCCTATTATAATTAATATAATTGTCTATATGGCAATGCTAAATATATTTTTAATTGTTTGTCTAAAAAGTTTTTACGTCAAAAAGTCAATTAAGTTATTTAAATTTTTTGCTTTGTTTTGTTTGCTATTAGTTATTGGCAATGATTTCTATTAGCAATTATTATATATAAGTATCAATTATTCTTTATTAATCAATTAATTTTAAAACAAGGCTATTTTTATATCAATTTTAACTTTAAAAATCATAAAATAATATAGCATGTTTGAAATTTTACTTTTTATAGTTTGTATTTTTGTTCAATAATCTTAGACCAAGTCAAATACTATTAATATTATTTGAATTTCTTTTTTGAAATATCAATCTTTTATAGTATAAAATACTCAAATAATAAATAATTATTGCATCATGAGTAATATTATTTTTGTTGCTTAAGAAATTTTTCTATGTCCTAATGGAAAATAATTGGTTTAAAAAAGTATATAATTCAACCAACTACATTGTAATAACTATGCTATTTGGCATATTTATCATTGTTCTTAACTATCCTTTTGGCATAGTCATAGCACATTGATGACATAAATATGCTAATCAACATATTACTGCACCAAACAAAACAAACAATAAACAAATGCCAAGCCATAACTCTCAGTTGTGCCCATTTTTGTAACTAATTTCTTTTTATCTGGTTTTATGTGCCATTTGACACAGTTAAGTGACAATTATTTCCTAATGGGACATCTAGTTTTTTATCATCTTTACTTGCATATTTGAATAGGTTCTTTAGGAAAAAATTAAAATTTAGTATATTTTGTTTGCTGGATACTACTTATTAACTATATTTAGTAGTATATATTTGTTTTATTTTAGCATTGTTTGTACATATCTATAAAATTGTATCTATTGAATTCAGACTGCGCACTTGCTGTGGCGCAGATGTAGAGCAGAAATAAACATCTAGACAGACAAACAAACAAATAACACAGCATTAGACAAGAAGAAATTGTTTATCTGGCTCCTGTGTGCAGCAGCAAAATGGAGGTTAACGAGAGTCTGGTCAGCACCCTGCTGTCCATGGGCTTCCCCGATGAGGGCGACATTCGCGAGGCTCTGCGCATCGCTAAAAATGACGTCTCCGAGGCCATCTCAGTGCTGGTGAATGACACTCGGCCAGCTGAAAATGTTAATAATTCAACTGGATTCCCATGCGATCTATCCTCGCCATCTATGGCCGTCGTTCCCATGGTAACGTCGACAACGGCTGTGGATGGCGGAGACCCCGGCGCGTCGCCATGCGTCGGCGAAGAGATGCACATTGACGAGCCGGCCGCAGCAGCCGCCGGGTTCCCATTGGCCGCCCTATTAGAGCTGGAGGGCCGAACTTTCACAGAGAAATGGAGCATACCGTTCAAGCAGCACGAATCGCTTTGCGTGTGCATGCAGGCCTGCACCAGATTGGCTAGGGATCAGCTGCTTGAGGCCGAGGAGAATGCTACTCGGTTTATTAATCGCGCATTGCCAGAGTGTTTTCAAAAACTGCTCAATAGTTCTCAGGTAAACGAGACTCAGATGTGAGATTCGTTTTGATACGTAGTGTATCTTGCTGGTAGGAGGTCCTTGAAAAGTCGATAATCTAGATGCTATTTTGCTAGATGCTATCCGGATGGCATCCGGAAATTAGTGTTACTATTATTCGGTGTGGACGTATAGAAAGTTGCACTTGCATGAGTTTGGTGTCATTTGAAAGCGGCAAGTCTCTTCTTTAAAATGACACCAATTGCAAGAGATTTGAATATGTGCTTCAAGAGATATGGATAATTAAGTAGAGAAAGGTCGGTCATAGACTTACACAAGCTGTGTCTGCAGAAAACTTTATTAATCACTCCAAGAAAATCCAAACAACACAACAAAAGTACAGTAAAAAACAGGTGATAACAGGTGATAACAAGCAAAATTGTTATACAAGCGAACAACGTTAAAATCACTCATCGGTTGGCAGAGTTGTCTTCTAAACGTAGTCAACACCAGACATGACGCACTTCTCCCATCGGTCTCGCATCTTGTCAATGGCGTCTGCGTACAGAGTTCTCGGAATCTGGTGCAGCAGGACCCTCCTAACCTCGCTCTCCAATTGATCGCGACTGTTATGGACTCAGCACAGCAACTGCAGTCTTAGTTTTCTGAGGCAGCCCCTCTTATTTAATGCATCAAATTTGGCCATAGACAGTTTATGCATGCGAGAAAAATCGATAAAAATTCAAGCTGAATGCTATTTTTAGCTCAAATTTTAGCTTGTGTAAGTCTATGACCGACCTTTCTCTTCTTAATTATCCATATCTCTTGAAGCACATATTCAAATCTCTTGCAATTGGTGTCATTTTAAAGAAGAGACTTGCCGCTTTCAAATGACACCAAACTCATGCAAGTGCAACTTTCCATACGTCCACAACGAGTAATAGTAACAATACTTTCCGGACGCCCCTCGTACAGTCAAATCGCTAGTGAATCCGCAGCCAGCGAAGAAGCAGGTTAATAGTAAGACAAAACTCAATATTATTTGCGACGCGTTTCGGCTAAAACTAGCCATCTTCAGGCACTATCGAACAGAATTTATTTCAACTTATTAAATACTGTGTAGACGACAAAATCAGGTATTGAAAAGATAAAAGGACTAAAGGATCAATGTACAGTATAGCAATGTTCATAATATTTTTTTGTGGAATGACAGGACAGAGAAAAAAAAAAGAGAGAGAGAGAGAGAGAGAGATAGAGAGAGAGAGAGAGAGAGAGAGAGAGAGAGAGAGAGAGAGAGAGAGAATGAGGCGTATGCGCCCCAAATGTACTCTAGCTTAGAACACCAACAGCCGTTCACTCGCACCTCCTCCAGATAGTTGGACATTGAGAATGGGTTTGTGTAACTTAATGTGCAGAGCTTCAAGAATGTTAAGTTTATGCTCATTTTTGCTGTTGTCTATGACCTTGAAATGAGAGGTTATGTCTGGCTCATCACAACAACCATGGCATTGCAGCAAATGTTCCTGAATCGGAGAGTTTCGTTGTCTATGTTCCTTGGCTCTCGTGAGTAGGTGTCGCTTGGTTTTACCAATGTAGGTAATGCTCTGGTCAACAGAGCAACGAAAACGATAGATGACACCTGCCTTGAGAGCACATGGAACACGAGACTTTAAACTGCCAACGAATTGACTGACTTTATGAGTACGGAACACTACATGAATCTTAGTCTTAAAGAATTTTTGGCAAGTTTTGCGAATTTGCCTCTTAAACACAATCGAAGAGTTGCCCAAAAACGGAAGAGTCAAGATTGGTTCTCCTGGTTCTCTATCTGGCCGTTTAGGTTTAAGCTTTTTTTCAATTTTTTCATCTAAGAAATTACCAATAACCTTCATGATGTAGTTAATAGGGTATCCATTGGCAGTGAGAATATTGATAATGTTGGTAAACTCGTTGTGCAGCAACGACCAAGAGCAACATACTGTATAGGCCCGATGAAGCAGACAACGAATGACTCCCGTCTTCCATTCCCTGGGGCACAACGCCTGGAAATTAAGCATCAAGTTAGTGAATGTGGGCTTGCGATACACTTCGGTCTCAATAGCGCAGTCCTTCAGATGGATCTCGATGTCAAGAAACGGAAGTTTCTTTCCACCATATTCCACGGTGAATTTAATGTTAGGATGGGTGGCGTTTATTGTGTTGAGAAATTGCAGAAAGTCTTCCTCGTTATCAAAAATAGCGCAAGTGTCATCGACATACCGTTTGTAAAATTTCGGAGCACAGCTTTTTTCCATCCAGGTTTTCTCCCAATGCGAAGCAGGTTAAGCCTCAGGTATTATAATACACAACATACATGCTCAAATTCGAAATTTTACCCGGCCGTGCGACTTACCTACGAGAGAACCCCTAAAGCAAAAATTAACATTTTGGGTAAACAGGAGGAGTAACTATAACTATACTATTAAGACTAAATGCCTCGGCATCTAATTAGTACTACCTCTGCATTTTGGGTCTGCGGTATTGCGACTACCCAGCCGAGTCGGCGGGGTGTTGGACACGTATGATACACAAGATAGACCCACTCACAATGTCACAAGCGGGCAAGCGGAAGGCCAAACTGCTTATCGATCTTGCTGGAGGCTGTTGCGCCACCTTTTTTCTATCTTGCTCGATACACAGGCACACTGGATTTGAGTCTGTTGGTAGACAGGCAGAGACGATTGTTGCAGATGAAAAAATAAAAATCTTTTTGTATACCTTACTGTTTTGTTCAGGCAAAAGACAAATTTTGCTACTGAATAAAAGTAGATGCGCGCAGGTTTTTTTTCGAGTGACGTATTTAGTTATTCTAGTATTTTATTTATCTTCTAATCCTTGCATTCTCAGGTAAATACTTGGATGCACGACATTCAGGAGGGCATATTCGATATGCTCAACTTTCTAATCGAGCTCATAGCCGAGCGCTTAGGCTACACGCCAATGTGCTGCCAGCTGATGGAACTGCTAGCCCTGGCGCTGAATCCCCAGACTGAATACCACAAACGGCACAAAGCCAAGAAGACCGATAAGAACTTCTGGAAGGATAAACTAAGAGAGAGTCTCAATTCTGAGCGGCTGTTCTCGTCTAGCTCAAACTTGAACTTGCACCGGGATCCCTACGGCTATTTGTGCCATCTCATTAACAAATTTGCCAGCTGTAAAGGCTTTGAAAGATTGCGCAATCTGTGCTCAGCTCCGGATGCCACTGTTAACGATCTGGCCTATGCACTGTTCCCGTTTGGCCTGTGCGCCGAGCAGGTTAGCACGGATACATTTCAAGATTATTTGAAAGCCGCCTGCGAACGCGCGTTGACTATGTGCACCAACCTGGGCAAGGACGATTTGAAACGGCGAGATTTGCGCGTATTTCAGTTATTGTCCGGCGTGCGACTATTGTACCTGCGCTTCCGGGATAAGGAGGTGTCCGCGTGTGATCAGGTGGGGACTGCTTTCTGGTGGTACTCTTCAGTATTAGTTTGAAGCCTTGGAATCCAAAATCTCACCCCTCAGTGGTAGTTTGAAACCTTGCAATATCAAAATCTCACCCTTAATCGTATTTTAAAGCCTTGCTATATCAAAATCTCACCCTCAGTGGTAGTTTGAAGCCTTGCAATATCAAAATCTCACCCTTAATCGTATTTTAAAGCCTTGCTATATCAAAATCTCACCCTCAGTGGTAGTTTGAAGCCTTGCAATATCAAAATCTCACCCTTATCGTATTTTAAAGCCTTGCTATATCAAAATCTCACCCTCAGTGGTAGTTTGAAGCCTTGCAATATCAAAATCTCACCCCTCAGTGGTAGTTTGAAGCCTTGCAATATCAAAATCTCACCCCTCAGTGGTAGTTTGAAGCCTTGCAATATCAAAATCTCACCCTCAGTGGTAGTTTGAAGCCTTGCAATATCAAAATCTCACCCCTTAATCGTATTTTAAAGCCTTGCTATATCAAAATCTCACCCTCAGTGGTAGTTTGAAGCCTTGCAATATCAAAATCTCACCCTTAATCGTATTTTAAAGCCTTGCTATATCAAAATCTCACCCTCAGTGGTAGTTTGAAGCCTTGCAATATCAAAATCTCACCCTTATCGTATTTTAAAGCCTTGCTATATCAAAATCTCACCCTCAGTGGTAGTTTGAAGCCTTGCAATATCAAAATCTCACCCCTCAGTGGTAGTTTGAAGCCTTGCAATATCAAAATCTCACCCCTCAGTGGTAGTTTGAAGCCTTGCAATATCAAAATCTCACCCCTCAGTGGTAGTTTGAAGCCTTGCAATATCAAAATCTCACCCTCAGTGGTAGTTTGAAGCCTTGCAATATCAAAATCTCACCCTCAGTGGTAGTTTGAAGCCTTGCAATATCAAAATCTCACCCTTAATCGTATTTTAAAGCCTTGCTATATCAAAATCTCACCCTCAGTGGTAGTTTGAAGCCTTGCAATATCAAAATCTCACCCTCAGTGGTAGTTTAAAGCCTTGCAATATCAAAATCTCACCCTTCAGTGGTAGTTTGAAGCCTTTCCATATCAAAATCTCACCCCTCAGTGGCAGCTTGAAGCCTTGCAATATCAAAATCTCACCCTCAGTGATAGTTTGAAGCCTTGCAATATCAAAATCTCACCCTCAGTGGTAGTTTGAAGCCTTGCAATATCAAAATCTCACCCTCAGTGGTAGTTTGAAGCCTTGCAATATCAAAATCTCACCCCTTAATCGTATTTTAAAGCCTTGCAATATCAAAATCTCACCCTCAGTGGTAGTTTGAAGCCTTGCAATATCAAAATCTCACCCTCAGTGGTAGTTTAAAGCCTTGCAATATCAAAATCTCACCCTTCAGTGGTAGTTTGAAGCCTTGCAATATCAAAATCTCACCCCTTAATCGTAGTTTAAAGCCTTTCCATATCAAAATCCCACCCTCAGTGGTAGTTTAAAGCCTTTCCATATCAAAATCTCACCCTTTGTGTTATTTTGAGCCCTTCCATTCCCAAAATGTCAGTCCCATTTTTAATCTCAATCCTAATCCTGATAATGGCCTTATCAGTTCATGTTCCAAATCTGTAATCTCCGGCGATTCTGTTATAACAAAGCAAGCCTTCGCTCCCACCCATCCAGGCCCGCACAAACCTGGTGCAAGCTATGCTAGGCAGCGGCCGGTTCAATAGTCGAATGAACGGCCTAAAGGAGCTTGGCTGCATGATGGCCACGGCTAAGGACCCCAGCTCGGCTAAGAAGCGTCAGAGCATCGGCCTGGAGCCGCTGCTCCAATGGATGCAAGAGAAAGAAGTTCTCAGCCTGGCTCTGGGCGACGGTCACTCACTAGACAATATGCAAATGTGCGACGGAGTGAAAGAGATTGTAGAATTCATCGGGGCCAAGCTGTCAATGAGTGACGTCACCAAGCTGTGGCACATGGCGCACTCGTCGCCGGCTCTGTTCCCAGTGCTGGCCGCTGCCGCATCGCGCCTACCCGAGGACACCCTTGGCCACCTGTTGCAACTGGTTCAAGCCGATTGGAAAGCCGCCAAAGGCCGATCGGATAATTGGTCCAAACTAGTGGAATTAGTTGGCTTAGCAGCTAAAGAGAAGGCGCTGCAGATTCTGTGGGAGATGGCGCACGAGTCTGGCCTAGGTAGGCAGCAGATTGATTGCGTGTTGCAGCAACACCTGGCACTGTTGAAAGACTACGCAAAGGATAACCTGCGTCGGCAGTATCTCACCAAGTGTGTGGCTAATATCAAAGCTAAGCAGCTGGTCTATCCGTCTGTTAACTATCTGTACCAGCTCTGCTCTTCCTTGTCTAACGGCTATAAGAACGATGCTAAAAATACATTGAACGAATGGAACCAAGGCCACGAACTGGTACTAGTGCTGGTTACGTCTATTAAAGATCATCAGCGCGATTGTTATAAACAATTTGGTCAGCATCTGTGCGCCATCTCGTCTCTAGATGGTAATTATACTCACGAAGAGTATCTGCGACTACATTTGGATCTCATACACTACATTCTGAGGAATGCCGACCTGTATTTGACTAAAATTCGAGTGTTAGAGATGTGGACAGCGCTAATCTCGGGCGACAGTTCCACTGAGACCGATCGGGATGCCTTCTTTAATTGGTTGGTTCGATCGTTCGATGACTTGGAGGATAAGACTAGGAAGGAACTGTTTGAGAACCATTTTCTGCAGTTGGATATTGCCAAGGTAAGTGTTAGCAGAGCCGTTCGTTAATTAACCGATTAGAAATCCTTAAATTAATGGATTAACAGGTGTAAATTAAAGGAGTAACGATCCCTAAATTAACGGAGTAACAATCATGTTAATTAATGGATTTACAATCCCTAAATTAGCGGATTAACAATCCTGAAATTAACGGATTAAAAATCCTTTTAATTAACAGATCAACAATAATTTTTAATTACTGGATTAACAATCCCAAAATTAACGGATTAACAATCCCTAAATTAACGGGTTAACAATTCCTAAATTAACGGATTAACAATCCCTAAATTAACGGATTAACAATCCCTAAATTAACGGATTAACAATCCCTAAATTAACGGATTAACAATCCCTAAATTAACGGATTAACAATCCCTAAATTAACGGATTAACAATCCTTAAATTAACGGATGAACAGTCCTTAAATTAACGGGTTAACAATCCCTAAATTAACGGATGAACAGTCCTTAAATTAACGGGTTAACAATCCCTAAATTAACGGATGAACAGTCCTTAAATTAATGGGTTAAAAATCCCTAAATTAACGGATGAACAGTCCTTAAATTAACGGATTAACAATCCTTAAATTAACGGATGAACAGTCCTTAAATTAACGGGTTAACAATCCCTAAATTAACGGATGAACAGTCCTTAAATTAACGGGTTAACAATCCCTAAATTAACGGATTAACAATCCTTAAATTAATGGTGTCTCCGTTATCAGATCTTTCATGAAATTTTGGATATGCTACTTACTATACTTCATCAGTAGTCTAATAAGCTCACATCAATTTCAATAAACTCTCCGCCCAGGTGACGCCAAATGGATTTTCCTGCTTCAAATACTTCTTCGAGCGGATCAACCAAGCCGCCGGCAATCTGACCATTGTCCAGCCAACCTCGTTTAACTCGGAGCGCAAATTGACAGTTGAAAAACTCGAACTATTCGGCTCGTCCTATCTGTGGTCATTGTACCTGCGCTCGGATCGGCCGGCCGTGTTCCGCGCGGCACTCGACTGCTTAATGGATTGTTATTATCGGTGCGTCAGCATTCGGCTTAAAGCGGGCTCGGCGGCTAACGAGTTGCACAAACGATTCTTAAACGACTGTTTCGGTCATTTGAACGATTCCGGCTCTAAAGGCACTAGCGGCGTGCTTCGCCTATTAGAATTCTATTTGCAAACTGCCGAATCTGACTATCAGCACAAACGATTGAGGCCGTTGCACTGCGCCACCTATCCCGGCGAGGAGATGCAGCTCAGAGTCGACTGCGACAGGCCTAAACGGGCCGCTTTTCAATTGGCTGTGCACAGTCATCTAACGTTTGGCAAACTGCGCGAGGAACTGGCTATTGCGCTTAATTGCGATTCCGCTTCTAGGTGAGGTGCTATGATATCTCTCTGTTGGATTCATGAACTCCAACCTGTCGGCTTTATCCCAATATCACTTCCCTTTGATCTTGACCTGCCAATTCCGTGATCCCAAACCTGTCAGTCCCGTGATCCCAAACCTGTCAGTCCCGTGATCCGAAACCTGTCAGTCCCGTGATCCCAAACCTGTCAGTCCCGTGATCCCAAACCTGTCAGTCCCGTGATCCCAAACCTGTCAGTCCCGTGATCCCAAACCTGTCAGTCCCGTGATCCCAAATTTGTCAGTCCCGTGATCCCAAACCTGTCAGTCCCGTGATCCCAAACCTGTCAGTCCCGTGATCCCAAACCTGTCAGTCCCGTGATCCCAAACCTGTAAGTCCCGTGATCCCAAACCTGTCAGTCCCGTGATCCCAAACCTGTCAGTCCCGTGATCCCAAATTTGTCAGTCCCGTGATCCCAAATTTGTCAGTCCCGTGATCCCAAACCTGTCAGTCCCGTGATCCCAAACCTGTCAGTCCCATGATCCCAAACCTGTCAATCCCGTGTTCCCAAACCTGCCAAGTCCGATCCCAAACCTGTAAATCCTGGTTAACATTCCCCATCTTGATACAGAGTCGGCCTAGCCGTAACAGTCGACGGCACCGAACGCCTACTAGGCGCTGTGCACGAATGGCGGCCTCTGTTCCTGCTCGGCCTGCGCCCAGACCCGACCCAGCCAGACAAGCCGATTGACGCCCACGCCAGACTGGCCGATGTCAAGTCTCCGTCTAGCGACGCCTGTTCCGCTCTCGAACGGGCGCTGCCCAGCAATCTGCTGGCCGACGATTCGCGCACCTATCCGCTGTTGAAGCGCTGCCTACGACAGGTAAGTTATTTTTAATTATATTATTATTATATAATTATTGTTATTACCTTAATTAATAAGATATTATTAGGTGTCTGGAACTCCCGTATGTCGGGGAATCCCTGATAAATGTGCCGGGAAATCCCTGATAGTGTGTTGGGGAATCCCTGATAATGTGCCGGGGAATCTCTGATAATGTGTAAGGGAATCCCTGATGATAGGCCGAGGAACCCCTGATGTGTAGGGGAATCCCGATAATGTGTCGGGGAATCCCGGATATTAAAAAACGCCTTTTAATAATTTCCAGGGCGTCTACGAAGCCGCTGCAGTGCTGGACCTGCTGCCCACCTGCCCCGATCCGGTGCTTGCAGACGATCTGTCCGCGGATTCGCCGCTGCTAACCTACTCTCTGCAGTGCCTGTTCTCCATGCCCGAGTGCGCCGAGCAGCACGCGACCAGGCTGGTCCAATTGGCTCCGGAGCGGCTGACCCCGCGCCAGCTGTACCTGGTTGGCCACCTGGTATCCAAGTCTGTTAGCGCTTGCGATCCTCAGCAGCAGCGCCTTCCAGACGGATTGGCTGCCCATCTGTTGGCCTGCGCCGCGTCTCTGAGGTTTGACAGATTCATGTTTCATGATTTTTAATGGAATTTAGATCTTAAAGATCAGTAGCAATGCTTATTATGAGCATACCATCATGAGCAATCTAGGATATTAGTGTCAGCAACCCATGAGTTTAGTGTGTCAGCAATCCCTGAGTTTTGTGTGTCAGCAATCCCTGAGTTTTGTGTGTCAGCAATCCCTGATGTTAGTGTATCAGCAATCCCTGATGTTAGTGTATCAGCAATCCCTGAGTTTAGTGTATCAGCAATCCATGAGTTTAGTGTATCAGCAATCCCTGATGTTAGTGTGTCAGCAATCCCTGAGTTTAGTGTATCAGCAATCCCTGATGTTAGTGTGTCAGCAATCCCTGAGTTTAGTGTGTCAGCAATCCCTGAGTTTAGTGTATCAGCAATCCATGAGTTTAGTGTATCAGCAATCCCTGATGTTAGTGTGTCAGCAATCCCTGAGTTTAGTGTATCAGCAATCCCTGATGTTAGTGTGTCAGCAATCCCTGAGTTTAGTGTGTCAGCAATCCCTGAATTTAGTGTGTCAGCAATCCCTGAGTTTAGTGTATCAGAAATCCATGAGTTTAGTGTATCAGCAATCCATGAGTTTAGTGTGTCAGCAATCCCTGAGTTTATTGTGTCAGCAATCCCTGAGTTTAGTGTGTCAGCAATCCCTGAGTTTAGTGTATCAGCAATCCCTGATGTTAGTGTGTCAGCAATCCCTGAGTTTAGTGTATCAGCAATCCCTGATGTTAGTGTGTCAGCAATCCCTGAGTTTAGTGTGTCAGCAATCCCTGAGTTTAGTGTGTCAGCAATCCCTGAATTTAGTGTGTCAGCAATCCCTGAGTTTAGTGTATCAGAAATCCATGAGTTTAGTGTATCAGCAATCCATGAGTTTAGTGTGTCAGCAATCCCTGAGTTTATTGTGTCAGCAATCCCTGAGTTTAGTGTGTCAGCAATCCATGAGTTTAGTAAAGTGTCATCAATCCAGAATTTTAGTTTTCGTATTCCTTGATTGTTATTCCAATATTACTCTTCGATCGCACCCCCCGTAGAGACACCCGCGAGCCCGTCGGCCAGGCCGCCTGCGCCATCCTTCTCAACACCCTGTTCGGCTTGCCCGGCTTCCGTCCAGCTGACGTCGTTTCTCTGTCGGGCTTCCAATCCGCCCTGCTGGACCTGCTGGTTGCCTGTCCCAGTCAGCGGGTTCGCCAGACGCTCAGCCAGCTGCTGCTGCAGCGAGTCGCTACGCCCGACTGTCCGGAACTGGTGCCGACTCTGCACAGTCTGCTGGAGGGCCTGCCGCTGCCCTATTGGCATTCCAGCGTAACCGGGGTGCGGCAGGCCAGTCTGCATCTGCTCTGCAATTGCGCTGAGTATTTCGACTTGAGAGCGGCCCTGCTGTTGAGATCCGCTCCGCCTGCACAGGCTGAACTGGCTAAGTGAGTTAGTTATAGTGGCTGTCTGTCTGTGTGTCTGTCTATGTCTGTCTGTCTGTGTGTCTGTCTATGTCTGTCTGTCTGTCTGTCTTAGTGTCTATCTGTCTGTCTGTGTGTCTGTCTATGTCTGTCTGTCTGTGTGTCTGTCTATGTCTGTCTGTCTTTCTGTCTGTCTGCTGTCTGTCTGTCTGTCTTTTAGTGTATGTGTGTCTGTGTGTCTGTCTGTCTGTCTGTAGTCTGTCTGTCTGTCTTTCTGTCTGTCTGCTGTCTGTCTGTTTGTCTTAGTGTATGTGTGTCCATCTGTCTGTCTGTCTGTCTTTTAGTGTATGTGTGTCTGTCTGTCTGTCTGTCTGTCGCTGTCTGTCTGTCTTTCTGTCTGTCTGCTGTCTGTCTGTCTTTATGTCTGTCTGCTGTCTGTCTGTCTGTCTTTTAGTGTATGTGTGTCTGTCTGTCTGTCGTCTGTCTGTCTGTCTGTCTTTCTGTCTGTCTGTCTGTCTGCTGTCTGTCTGTCTGTCTTAGTGTATGTGTGTCTGTCTGTCTGTCTTGTCTGTGTGTCTCTTTTTTCTTTAGACGCAGGGGTTGTGTGCACCCTGGCGCAATTTAGGCGACATTGTCACACAACCGGCGAGAGGCATTACTTACTGCCCATTCCACAGACTCGTACGCAGTCTTAAGCACAGGCACACACTCACACAGGAGTGTACAGCGGCCCCAACTTTATTTACCAGGTATCGTTATTCATGTACACTTCACTGTGCTTTGGGGATTTGGCCTCAAGGCCGTTAATTTTACGAGAAAAACCCAAGTCGAGATTCCAATTCAGCCCCAAATTTATTTGACTGCACTTGGAATCGAGCCTGGGCCGCTGGCATGTCAGAGCGCCGCGCTAGACCACTGGGCTCCCCTTAAACTGTGTGTCTGTCCTCCTGTTTGTCTGTCGGACTGTTTATTTCATTTTGCTTTTTATTTTTTCTTTCTGATTATCTAAACTCGCGCGCCAACTGCACTACTCACTCAGGCGAGTAGCCAGCGTGGAGCAGGACTGGCTAACCGGTTTTCAGCTAAGCCAGACAGCGGCCTGCCAGTGCCAGCAGGAGGAGGACGCCCTGCTAGCCGGTCACCTGCGCCTGCTGGCAGCGGCCTGGCAGGCGGATCCGCCCGACCCTTCGGCCGGCGAGCGGCTGCTGCCTCAGCTGATTGGCGCCTTCCTGATGCCGGCCGACTCGCACTGCCGTGCCGGGCCGCTGTCCCGGCCAGCCATCTACGACCTGCTATTGCAGCTGTGCGCCAACAATTGCCGATGCCTTCGAGCGCTTAGCTTGGCCCTGCGGCCGCTGCACCGAATTCACGGCTGGGAGGTGCCGGCGCCGCCCGAACCGCGCGGTCAATGCGGTTTAGTTGGCCTAAAAAATGGCGGCGCCACCTGCTATATGAATTCGGTGCTGCAACAGCTGTTTATGGTGCCAGGCCTGGCAGCTGCTGTACTGTCAACGCCGGATCCTACTGCGACTGCTGGCGACGAGCAGAACACTGCGACGGCGGCAACGACTGTCGCTACCGCCGCCTCTGGCAGCTCCGTTGACGGCGGAGGCAGCAGCGAATCGGGCGACGGTGCCCTCTACCAGCTGCAGCTGGTGCTGGCGCACCTGTTGGAGCTGCAGCAGCAGTACTACGTGCCAGATCAATTGTGGGCCAATTTCTCACTGTGGGGCGAGAAAGTCAATCCGAGAGAGCAGCAGGACGCGTTCGCGTTCTTTCAGGTACATCCTTGCGAATCGCCTTTAAATATGCTGCACCTACATAGCCCCACAAGAATTGCCCTGCATAGCCCCACAAGAATTGCCCTGCATAGCCCCACAAGAATTGCCCTGCATAGCCCCACAAGAATTGCCCTGCATAGCCCCACAAGAATTGCCCTGCATAGCCCCACAAGAATTGCCCTGCATAGCCCCACAAGAATCGCCTCCATAGCCCCACAAGAATCGCCTCCATAGCCCCCCACAAGAATCGCCTCCATAGCCCCCCACAAGAATCGCCTCCATAGCCCCCCACAAGAATCGCCTCCATAGCCCCACAAGAATCGCTCCTATCTTCGCTAATCGTCCCGAACCCCCAACAACCCAACAGGCGCTGATTGACCAAACAGACGAGCAGGCTAAGCGCCCCCTACTAAGCGCCTTCTTTCGCGGCCGATTCAAGCACCTGATCGAGAGCGAACAGTGCGAGCATCGCTGCGAACTTGAAGAAGATTTCTACGGCCTGCATCTGCCAGTTCAATCCGGCAGTCTGGAAGCCGCTCTGCACGCTTTTGTACGCGGAGAAACGATGCAAGCTGATAACGCCTATTCGTGCGAACGCTGCGGCAATCGGAAGGTCACAGCGCTCAGGCGAACTAGAATAGCCAGCCTGCCTCCGGTGCTGTGCTTTCATTTGAAACGATTCGACTACGATTGGCTGCGCGGCCAGCCGCTGAAATCCGATTTATATTTTAGCTTTCCTAGGCAAGTGGAATTGGGGCCTTTTATGGCTAGCGCTGCTGGCGCGTCGAGCGGCGACAGCGCCTCAGACGGGCCGCAACAGCAGCAGCAGAAAGAGCAGGAGATGCAGGAGCAGCAGCAGCCGTCTAACTACAATTTAGTTGGTGTTGTTATTCATTCTGGCAAGGCCAGCGCTGGGCATTATTATAGCCTAGTTCGGGAGCGTCGGCCCGGTGAGTTGGGCTAATTTTTTCAATGAGATTATCGATAAATATAGTTAATCCAATTGTGTTAACCATAAGTAGTAATTTGTCCACCCAGAAAACTGGTAAATTAGTTAATCCATCTGGATTATCGATGAGTAGTTAATCCATCTGGGTTACCGATAAGTAGTTAATCCATCTGGATTATTTATCAGTAGTTATTCCATCTGGATTATCGATGAGTAGTTAATCCTTCTGGATTATCGATAAGTAGTTAATCCTTCTGGATTATCGAGTTGTAGTTAATACATCTAGATTATCGATAAATAGTTAATCCATCTGGATTATCGACTAGTAGTTAATACATCTAGATTATCGATAAGTAGTTAATCCATCTGGATTATCGATGAGTAGTTATTCCATCTGGATTATCGATGAGTATTTAATCCTTCTGGATTATCGATGAGTAGTTATTCTATCTGGATTATCGATGAGTAGTTAATCCTTCTGGATTATCGATAAGTAGTTAATCCTTCTGGATTATCGAGTTGTAGTTAATACATCTAGATTATCGATGAGTAGTTAATCCATCTGGATTATCGAGTTGTAGTTAATACATCTAGATTATCGATGAGTAGTTAATCCATCTGGATTATCGAGTTGTAGTTAATACATCTAGATTATCGATGAGTAGTTAATCCATCTGGATTATCGACTAGTAGTTAATGCATCTGGATTATCGAAGAGTAGTTAATCCATCTGGATTATTGATGAGTAGTTAATCCTTCTGTATTGTAGGAGTAGTTAATAATCCGTCTGATTATCATCAGTAACTGATTTATTTGGATTATTGATATGTAGTTTCCATTATGGATGTCTAAATCGTTCACTCATGAGGATTACTGATGTTTAGTGATAAACCTATAAGTAATTAATTCCCCTAGATAATCCATTTCGTTTCAATCCCGCCTGCAGGCAAGCCGGACGCCTGGTTCAAGATGAACGACCAGACCATTGAGCAGATCGACCTCACCGACCAGCTGCTGGAATCCGAAGCCTTCGGCGGCACCTTCCAGAGCACGGAGAACTTTCTGCCGGAGGAGCGCAAGCGGTACTGGAGCGCCTATATGCTGTTTTACGAACGGGACAGCCCGTCGCAGTCGTCTCAACAGCAGTCCAGCGGTGGCACTCAGCCGCTTCTACTAGAAGATCCGGCGTCGCCGCCGCCGCCGCCACCGACGCCGAAGCAGCAGCAGAAGACGCCGATGAACAGGCGCAGCGGCGGCGGCAGCAGCTTTCGTCATCAGCGGGACAGCATCGCCGAGTTGAGCGCCCTGGTGCAGCGAGGCGAACAGCGCGGCCTGTTCTCCGACGCTATGCCAGCGCACATTGCCGCCGCAGTGAGAGAGTCCAATCTCACCTTCTATCGGCAGACTGACCTGCTTAATGAGGCTCATTTTACCTTCATCCACCGGCTGTGCGAGTCCGTGCTGGATCGAGCAGCTCCGCCCAGCTCAGAGCAGCAGCAGGTTCAATCGGCCGCCTCATCGTCTGTTGCTTCAGCTGCCGTTGCCGCCTCGTCTCCGTCCGCTTCGGCGTCGGGCGGAGCCGGAGTTTTCACTCTGTCAGCGTCGCCGGCCACGTCGGCTCCCTTGGCTGCCGCGGCGGCGTCTTCGTCGAACTCGGAGCTGGCCGAGCAAGCCGCCGGCCTGCTGATGATGTTCCTATTCGAGGTGTTCCTGCGCACCGAGAAGCGCTTGCGCCAGCCACCGCAACTGAACGCCGCCTGGGACCGGCTGTTGATGCGCCTGCTCACTGCCAGCCCGGCCCAGGCTAATGCCGCTTTCTTGGATTTCTTTTGCCAGGCCGGACACCTGGCTGAGCATCTCATCGTGTGCCCGATGCCTGAGCAGAGGAAAACTGTAGCCAGGCTTCTAGGTGGGACAGACTGTTATTGAACTGATTTGCAATTGCTCCTAACATGCCCTTTGAATAGCCCAATATCATCCTCAGAGTCGCCCCTAAAATATCACTAAAAATCGTCCTTAAACTTCACTAAATATCGCCCCTAAGCCTCACTAAACATCACCCATAAGTAAGCGCCCACTAAAAATCGCTCCAAACCTCACTAAAAATCGTCCTTAAACTTCACTAAATATCGCCCCTAAGCCTCACTAAACATCACCCATAAGTAAGCGCCCACTAAAAATCGCTCCAAACCTCACTAAAAATCGCCTATAGATGTAACTAACGATCGCCCTTAAGCCTCACTTAAAATCGCCTATAGATGTAACTAACAATCGCCCCTAAGCCTCACTAAAAATCGCCTATAGATGTAACTACAGATCGCCCCTAAACCTTACTAAAATCGCCCCTAAAACCTCAAAAATTACCCCTAAAACCTAAAAACCGCCCCTAAACCTCCCTCCGCTCCGCAGGCGAGTCGCTTGACCTTCAAGTTCGCGCCAATCAAATCGGCGCTCCTCAGCTGCAGCAGTTCGTGGATCACCTGCTCCATCAGTTGGGCACCGCGGCCAGCCATCTGGGCCAGTGCGGCGCCTTCTTTCAACTGCTCTGCGGCTTCGTTGACGAGCACCGACTGCGCGCCTGCTCAGTGCTGTACAGCCGGGATGCATTCGGCCGTCTGGCCGAGTTTCTGTTTCCAGAACAGCCGGACAGTCTCAAGCCGTTGAGCGCGCCCAGCTATCGAGAATTGGCTCCGCTGTATCGCCTGCTGTGCGCCCTGCCAACTTATTGCAGTTTCGCCCAGCAGCAACAGCAGCAGACTCTGCTACGCCTGTCGCCTAGTATGGAACGCTGGTTGCTAAGCGACTCGGAACGGAGCGCCGCCCTACTTGGCCAGCTGTGCGCCGCCGTGTGCGCCGATTCTGCCGGCCTCCTGCCAGCGATGAGCGGCCTGCTGCGGCACGCCTGCAATGCTAATATAATAGCCTCGCGCAATATGACTACCGCACTGCTAGCCCAGCTGGCTCACACGGCTGTTAACGAGCTGAGACCGCTGCTAGACCTGATGAAGGAGCTGTTCCTGATTCGCGACCAGCTGCAGTCCGACCGGCTCCGTCTGCTGCTCTACGGCGTTGAAAATGTCGACGACACCGTCGTGTCCGACGGCGGCCTGCTCGGCTTGATCAGCTCCGGTGCTCACCTCGACCCCAGGCGGGCCTATCGCTGCGTTAAACTGCTAGTAGAGGCCAGCTCTCAGTGTCCGGACGTCCGAGAACGGATGCTAGACTGTCCGGACAGGTGGGCAGAGGGCTTAACGGTAGACTCGTAGGACCCTGGTTCGATTCCGAGCGCGGCCACATTCATTTGGGGCCATGAGGGTCAACTGTACACCCTGTGTGAGCAGTGGAATGGGCAGAATCGCCTATTATTATTGTTGTAATAGTTTATTATTATTATTACTACAGGTGGGCGGAAGCGGTGGCCGGACTGCAGGGCAAGCTGGACGCTGCGGCGGCTCCCACAGCCAAATCTACTAGCAACGAGACGGCGCTTAGCGGCCGCGGATTCCAGCGGACAACGTCGGCCCAGGCCACTCTGCAGATGGCGGCCGGCCTAGTTGGCACCGAGCGGGCCGCCGCTATTGCTGCCGCCTGTCAGGAGGACCAGATCATGGCCGACAGAGACGAGGCGGACGAGGCCGAGCCGCAGCGGCGGGTCGGAGAGTCGACCAGCCCAGGCAATTCGTCGCAGACGTTTTGAACCCGAGCACAATGTACTTTTTTAACTGATAGCCCGCGCCATCTTGTTTTAAGCATACATAGATTACAGTTGGAAGTGCACTTTCCTGCTCTGGAGCGAGGCCTAACTTAATACTCTATTATCAAAATAACTATAAATAAATTCGTTGATTCACAGGCAATTACGATTGTTGTTGGCCCCCAGGAAAGTCAGGTAAGTGTAGGATTAAGCACAAAATCCCACTCACTCTTTTTCAAGCCATAAGTCTGGGTGCTTCACTAAACATACATCCCCTATTTTTTTCCTAAACTCTGCTTTGTTAAGCTAATTTATCAATAAAATCAATTTAATCAATCAGGTCTTACTTGTTTTTCTGCACTCGAGAATATAATCATACTAATGCACACTCGAATTCGCGAGCTGCGGAGCGGTTCATTAGAAAATGTTGAATAAAAATTGTTGCCTAATATATATATATATACATAAACTGCCTCCCCTGTTACCCTTGTGTTTCCATGCCCCGCATAAATTTGCATGCTGATAATACGCCGTTTGAATGCGGCTCTATTTTAAATGATCAAAAACAATATACACATGCATACATATACATATTTTAGCCTAACATCCTTTGAAAAAAACTGTCGTTTTAATTGTGCCTTGAGATAATTACATCGTGTTAGACAGTTAAAATGCTTGTTCCTCTTTCTCTCGCCCCAAAATTGTCAGGTTACAAAGCAGTACTACTTGCATGTATCTATAGGGATGCTAATTGTGTGTTAGAATTTGTTCTTACCACTTAATCATGTTCTGCTAAACTACTTCAGTAGTAGTGTATATACGATCAAGAAGTAGTGCTGCCATTTGCCAAAACAAGCCAATCCATATTTCCTAAACCCTATCCATATTTCGGAAACAAAATAATTTATACCGTTCATGTCCGCTTTTTTCTACTAACTAAGTAATATAATCCAGCACATGCTGGAATGTTTTGCGTCTCCAGCTAATTTTTAAATCAAATTAACGAGTGCAGGTTGCAGTCGAAATTTTTGCCTTTTGCCTACTGTTCCCCGTGTCCCTCTCTGTCCCTTATGAAATTTCAGACAAGAAATCTAATAGTTATTTCCCCTGTTGCTTTATAGATAAATTTAAATTATTTTGCTAGCACGCCTACTTAATACTAGTAATATAAACAGCATAAAACATTGGTTTTCCATTTTCTATTTTATTTTCTCTTCGGAAAATAAGAGAAGAAACTGCATCAAACTTGATCTTGTCAAAGCAAACAGTAATTGCCTTTGTGTCTTATTTATTTTGAAATTAATTAAAATGAAAATTTGCCTAAATTAATACTGTTGCATCCATGTGCTCTTGTTAAGCTGCTTGCTGTTTCGGACTCAAAAATTCGAGCTCGTCCGCTGTTGCTGCACTTTTTGAACGACTTGACAACAGCTGTTTCTGTCGTTGTTGACAGCCGGAATACATGCTGCCAGATAAGGATCTGTCGGAGCGGTTGGTTGGTGGCTGTTTAAGATGAAAGTCTAAGAATTAAGTTAAGAATTTAAATGCAGTAGCCAAGTTCTGATATTGATTCTGCAGCGGCTCTAACCATCACCATAGACTGTCCTGATGACAATCCCCCCAGACGATAGACTGTCCTGATGACAATCCCCCCAGACGATAGACTGTCCTGATGACAATCCCCGCCCAGACCATAGACTGTCCTGATGACAATCCTCCCAGACCATAGACTGTCCTGATGACAATCCCCCAGACCATAGACTGTCCTGATGACAATCCCCCAGACCATAGACTGTCCTGATGACAATCCGCCCACACCATATCCGCCCACACCATACTGTCCTGATGACAATCCCCCCAGACCATAGACTGTCCTGATGACAATCCCCGCCCAGACCATAGACTGTCCTGATGACAATCCCCCCAGACCATAGACTGTCCTGATGACAATCCCCCCAGACCATAGACTGTCCTGATGACAATCCCCCCAGACCATAGACTGTCCTGATGACAATCCGCCCACACCATACTGTCCTGATGACAATCCGCCCACACCATACTGTCCTGATGACAATCCCCCCAGACCATAGACTGTCCTGATGACAATCCCGTCAGACCATAGACTGTTTTGATGACAATCCGGTCAGACCATAGACTGTCCTGATGACAATCCGCCCAGACCATAGACTGTCCTGATGACAATCACGTCAGACCATAGACTGTCCTGATGACAATCACGTCAGACCATAGACTGTCCTGATGACAATCACGTCAGACCATAGACTGTCCTGATGACAATCCGCCCAGACCATACTGTCCTGATGACAATCCGCCCAGACCATAGACTGTCCTGATGACAATCCGCCCAGACCATAGACTGTCCTGATGACAATCCGCCCAGACCATAGACTGTCCTGATGACAATCACGTCAGACCATAGACTGTCCTGATGACAATCCGCACAGACCATACTGTCCTGATGACAATCCGCCCAGACCATAGACTGTCCTGATGACAATCCGCCCAGACCATAGACTGTCCTGATGACAATCCGCCCAGACCATACTGTCCTGATGACAATCCGCCCAGACCATAGACTGTCCTGATGACAATCACGTCAGACCATAGACTGTACTGATGACAATCCCGTCAGACCATAGACTGTGTCCTGATGACAATCCCCCAGACCATAGACTGTCCTGATGACAATCCCCCAGACCATAGACTGTGTCCCAATGACAATCCCGTCAGACCATAGACTGTCCTGATGACAATCCCCCCAGACCATAGACTGTGTCCTGATGACAATCCCCCAGACCATAGACTGTCCTGATGACAATCCCCCAGACCATAGACTGTCCTGATGGCAATCCCCCAGACCATAGACTGTCCTGATGACAATCCCCCCAGACCATAGACTGTCCTGATGACAATCCCCCTAAACCATAGACTGTCCTGATGACAATCCGCTCCAAAGGCCACAGACTTTCCGGATGGATAGGTTTAAGACCATCCCAAGTTTTCGAAAGAGGATTCGTTAAGAATGCATCGTCAATTGACCGTACCCTCTCGACTGTGACGCTGTCTGCTGCTGCTGATGCCTCAGACTTTCTGCCGCGGTCTGGCTCGAATCTGAACGCGGTCTTGCTCTCGCGTTGGTCACCGCGGTGGCCCGCAGGCCGGACGTCGGCCGGCTTGGATCCAGCAGTTGGCGGGCGAGGCGCATCTGCTGCAGCCGGCAGGTGACCAGCAGCCGGGCCGCGCGCCGGAACTTCCGCCCAGCCAAGCAGTAGAGCGGGCAGGTAGACGCGAAATTCGCTGTAAACGGCAGAAAGCTGATCAGCCAGAAGGTGTCGCGAAGGAGATTCCGCTCCGTTTGGCTGTCAGGCTCAATCAGCTCAGCGACTGTCGTCCACACGGTGCACACGGTCAGCAGCGAGGTGTTCACCAAGAAAGCGAAGGAGACGGCTACCAGACGGTAGGTGACGCCACGCTGGTGCCTGCGGTGCCGTTGACGATGTGGCTGGAGAGTGCGCATCAGCACAGCCTCCTCGCTGCTGCCCGGAGAAGCCGCGGTGGCGGTAGTGGTGACTGCGGCGTCGGCAGCGGTGGCAGCCGAGGCGGCCGCCCGCCCTCTGCGCAGAGTGCAGACGATGAGGCAGTTGCTGACGAGCACCAGAAGCCAGGGCGCCAGCGACTGCATCAGCAAGGAGACGTTGCGGCCAATGCGGAACAGCCGGTTGGCTCGGCAGAGGCCGGCGTCGTTGGGCTGGAGACCCGGGATGACGTAAGAGTTGACGGCCGCTGCAGTGGCCACCAGGCCGAGTAGCACCAGGCCGGAGCGCCAGCCTACCGCGGCGCCTTCGAAGCGCATTGGGCGCCAGACGGCCAGGCAGCGCTCCCAGGAGAACACGGCCACCGTCCAGGTGCTGACAGTCCGACAGACGAAGGTGGCGTAGAGGCGGGCGCGGCACAGGCTGATCTGGCGGGTTCCGGCCTGCAGCCAGTCGACCTGCCAGCCCATCTGATGCAAATGACCCTCGAGCACTGCTCCAACCCAGATGGAGCTCAGCATGCTGAGCAGGGTGAGTGAGTCGCACACGGTCAGGGCGCACAGGTAGAAATGAGCAGTGCTGCGCAGTGCCGAGTTTTTGAGCAACACGAATGCTACGAAGTTGCCTAAGAGAAAATTAGTCGGTAAAATGTCCGGTGGACAATTTAATTGCAAATTCATCAAGTAACTTCAATTTACTTTAGGTTGTAAACAACCTGGCGCAACGCCTTCGGCGACATCGTCCCACACTACCAGCGCTGAGGCAACTCTGCCCATACTGTACGCAGGCGCGCACTCATGCACACGCTCACACAGGGTGTACAGCGGCCCTGACTGTCTAATCGTCAGGCATCAAATTACTTTACGAAATCAAAATTGCTTTTTTTACAAAAAGGATTTGCACTAACTTTTTTATCTAGCGTCGATGACGAAACATTATAGACTTTAGTAGCAATAGTGTGAAAAAAACAAGTTAACGAACGCTACTGATAGTAGGTGGGAAGCAAATTATGTTGCAATTTTCACTCACCAAAGAGGCCGAGTAGGACCACAATTGGCATACTGTAGGCGAGGAACGCTTGCAAAATTGGATAGGTCAACGTGCCCATGTACTTTTGCTGGACGTCCTCCATGGATACCGACGCATTGCTGCCATTAACGCTGAGATTGGTTGTCATGGTGATTTACTTCGGTTGCTGGGGTGTTAGGAGCAGGCATTATGGCAGTTAAGATGAAATGCACTGTTATTACTGCCACTAGCTGACACAAACACTCACTGACATATGCACTAGCTGACACAGATACTGACACAAACAGTCACTGAAATATGCACTAGCTGACACAGATACTGGCACAAACACTCACTGACATATGCACTAGCTGACACAGATACTGACACAAACACTCACTGACATATGCACTAGCTGACACAGATACTGACACAAACACTCACTGACATAGACAATAGCTGACACAGACACTGGCTGACACACTTACTGGCAAGACATTAACGGATAGGGACTGAAATGTTAAACTGCTTTCTTGGTTGGTCTACAACTATATCTTTCGTTTCCATAATGCCTGAAAACAAGATTATTGCTTCTAAATGTTATGTCGACTGGAAAATGCTCGCTGATTCGGTGTTTTAATTACAGTTTTTTATCATGTTTTACGAGCATTATATGTACCTTGCAGGACTCAGGTAGCACCTGGACTGGAAGCAGGATGAGTTTTTGCGGATCAATCTGGACTATGCATTCATTCTTAGTAAGTGTTCTATAGTGTCTGTCTTAGTGTGTCTGAGTGTCTGTCTTGTGGGTCTGAGTGTCTGTCTTAGTGTGTCTGAGTGTCTGTCTTGTGGGTCTGAGTGTCTGTCTTGTTTGTCTGAGTGTCTGTCTTGTGGGTCTTAGTGTCTGTCTTAGTGTGTCTGAGTGTCTGTCTCAGTGTGTCTGTCTGTCTTAGTGTGTCTTAGCGTCTGTCTTGTGGGTCTGAGTGTCTGTCGCGCCGCCACCCCCGCTGCCAGACAGTCTGACACTGCCGCCGGAGACGCCGTTGCCGGCAGAGGAGAGTTTCAGCGTAGCCCCAGTCAACGCAGCCGACGTTGTCAAGCTCGCCCAGCAGTCACCGGGCGGGAAAGCGCTGGGTCCGGACGAGGTGCCCATCGAGGCGCTGCGCATCCCCTGTGTGGCCGCTGAGGTCGCCAGAGTGATGAACCGCGTGCTCTTCGGTGAGGCGGCGCCCAACGAATGGACCACGACGCACATCGTCGCTGTTCCAAAGAAGCCGGACACCACTAGGCTTGAAGACCATCGAGGCATCTGCCTTCAGTCCTGTGCAGCGAAGCTGTTCAACCGGATGCTGCTTTCGCGGTTGCAGCCCGTGCTGGATCCGTACCTGCGCCCAGAGCAGAACGGGTTCCGGCCCCATCGCTGCACAGTGGCTCAGATCCTGGCTCTTCGCCGAGTCATCGAGGAGGCGCGGATTCGCCAGTCGATCCTGATTCTAATCTTTATTGATTTCAAGAAGGCATTCGACTCGGTTGTCAGAGCCGTGCTTCCAATGGTGCTCCGCGCGTACAACGTGCCTGAGCATGCAGCTGATCTCCGCCATCATGGCGATGTACCGTGATACGACAGCTGCTGTGACAACACCGGACGGTCTATCGGAGTCCTTTGAGACATCCTCCGGAGTGCTTCAGGGAGATACGCTGGCGCCGTTCCTCTTCGTCCTGGTGCTTGACTGGGTGCTGCGGACTGCTCTTCCTACCTAGCGGAATGTGCGACGCTCGCCTCCCCGCTGCGTTTTCGGACCGCCCTGCAGCTAAGCTCTTCCTACCAACGACGACGGCTTTCTGCTGCGGCGACGCGTGGGTCGACGTCAACCGGAGAAGCGGCTCAGCGTGCTTGGCTACGCCGACGACCTCGCCCTGCTGTCCTCGACCGTCGAGGGCGCCCAACGGCAGCTGGACAGGCTAGTTGCCGTTGCGGCGAGCGTCGGCCTGGTGGTCAACACGCAGAAGACCGTTGTGCTCTGCGTGCCGGACGACATCGAGGCTGCAATATTCTGCCGAGGCGCTGACGGGCAGGCGACCGAGCTCCCGCAATGTCAGCAGTTCGTCTACCTCGGCGGTCTGGTTCCAGACGCTCGCGAGGACCTGCGACGCCGCCGCGGGCTTGCCTCGGCTGCCTTTCGTTCTGTGAGGGCAGTCCTGCAGTCCGAGGCCCTACCGGACCGCCAGAGGGCTCTACAACGCCGAGACCTGGACGCTGACGGACTCACTCGAACAGCAAGTCGATGCGGCGCACGCTGGCCTGCGCCTTCAACATCGGCGTCGAGCGAGTCAACAACGCGGCACTCTATCGCCGCGCTGGCCTGCCACGTCCAAGCGATCTACTGCGCCGTCGGCGACTCCAGCTCGCAGGCCATCTCATCCGCGCCGAGTCGTACTGCCCACAGCCGGTGCAGGAGGTGCTGCTGCTCACGCTGCAGGCACCCTACCGGTGAGGTCAAGCGCGAACTCGGCGTTACGTCGACTGTCTTGTGGCTGACGCCGGCGCCCCGGACACTGCCGGTGGTGCGGCCTTTGTTCGCGCCCAAGCCATGAAGCGCGCCCTGTGACGCTGACTTTTGCCATCCTGACAGCGTATTTTGTTGTTGTTGTTGTTGTGTGTCTGTCTTAGTGTGTCTGAGTGGAAAGTCACTTCTGCATTTTCATTGTTTACCAGTGTTTAAATACTGAAATTTTATCTGTCAGTCTTTATTCAGACCCCTCAAGGGAGCGAGTGTACTAGTCCAACTTTTCCAAACGTCTAAAATTCGTGTCCTTTTCACACTCGAAACATATCGCTGTATCGTGCAGCTGCTATCGCCTACATGTAAGGCATTTTAAAGACGGTTAGCAAAGTCGCTGTGTTGCAGGATTCTTTCTTGAATATTCGATATTTGGAAGGAGCTGAAAATTCAATAATTTTATTGTTCAGCACGACGAACACGAACTACTTTGAGGCTTGAAACATCAAAGGGCCGACTAGAAGTTATAATACCCTTATTCATGCATTGTCTAGACTGTTACGGCTCCCATTCTGCTGCCATACGAGGTCTGTTAAGCCCAGTTTAGTGTGTAAATAATCCTATTCTGTAGTATATAAGCCCAATTTAGCGTGTACATAATCCTATTTTGTAGTATATAAGCCCAATTTAGCGTGTACATACTATTTTGTAGTATATAAGCCCAATTTAGCGTGTACATACTATTTTGTAGTATATAAGCCCAATTTAGCGTGTACATAATCCTATTTTGTAGTATATAAGCCCAATTAAGCGTGTACATAATCCTGTTTTGTAGTATATAAGCCCAATTTAGCGTGTACATAATCCTATTTTGTAGTATATAAGCCCAATTTAGCGTGTACATAATCCTGTTTTGTAGTATATAAGCCCAATTTAGCGTGTGCATAATCCTATTTTGTAGTATATAAGCCCAATTTAGCGTGTACATAATCCTATTTTGTAGTATATAAGCCCAATTTAGCGTGTACATAATCCTGTTTTGTAGTATATAAGCCCAATTTAGCGTGTACATAATCCTATTTTGTAGTATATAAGCCCAATTTAGCGTGTACATAATCCTGTTTTGTAGTATATAAGCCCAATTTAGCGTGTGCATAATCCTGTTTTGTAGTATATAAGCCCAATTTAGCGTGTGCATAATCCTGTTTTGTAGTATATAAGCCCAATTTAGCGTGTGCATAATCCTATTTTGTAGTATATAAGCCCAATTTAGCGTGTACATAATCCTGTTTTGTAGTATATAAGCCCAATTTAGCGTGTACATAATCCTATTTTGTAGTATATAAGCCCAATTTAGCGTGTACATAATCCTATTTTGTAGTATATAAGCCCAATTTAGCGTGTACTTAATTCTATTTTGTAGTCTATAAGCCCAATTTAGCGTGTAAATTATCCTATTTTGTAGTCTATAAGCCCATTTTAATCGCCAATATAAGCTCTTATTGAGTGACGTCCAATGAAACCCATTTTGGTGCTTGTTAAAAAAAATTATCTTTGCAAAATCAAGCAAACAACGAAATTTGAGTATCTGTAACTTCTACGCCAAAAAAACTTTTTGGTTAATTAGTGACTAATCAAATATAGCATTTCTTTCCAAAACAGAGAACAAAGCACATCCAGTCGTGACAATTCCAACTAGCATATCCTTATCTCAATCCTGCAACCCCCAAATTTGTGACGATCGGCAAACTTTTCTTGGGCGCTGTTTTTAGCTGATCGAAATTATCGTGTCACGTGACACTACCTGGCCTGGCTGCAGGTGTCAGCTGATCATGCAGGCACTAAATCTCTGTTTAAGCCGTATTTCACCTCAACTATTTCCATGTGTTATAATTGCTGCACAATAGCGCAATTTCATCTCAACTATGTTAGCAGAAAAGTTTTAAAAGAATTTATGGTTATGTTCTGCTCCTACTTTCGGTGAGACAAAATTATTTTGCCATGTACTTCCCATTTGCCATTATGATAATAACGGATTCTAGACTAAAAATAATAGCTATACTACTTCCTTCCGTTTCAAAGCCAGCAAGTCTTCACCAGCCCTCCTAACATCCGGGACGGAACAGGCCTCATCCCAGTAATAGAACAAGGCCCCTGCAGACAATATCTATCTATCTATCTATCTATCTATCTATCTATCTATCTATCTATCTATCTATCTATCTATCTATCTATCTATCTATCTATCTATCTATCTATCTATCTATCTATCTATCTATCTATCTATCTATCTATCTATCTATCTATCTATCTATCTATCTATCTATCTATCTATCTATCTATCTATCTATCTATCTATCTATCTATCTATCTATCTATCTATCTATCTATCTATCTATCTATCTATCTATCTATCTATCTATCTATCTATCTATCTATCTATCTATCTATCTATCTATCTATCTATCTATCTATCTATCTATCTATCTATCTATCTATCTATCTATCTATCTATCTATCTATCTATCTATCTATCTATCTATCTATCTATCTATCTATCTATCTATCTATCTATCTATCTATCTATCTATCTATCTATCTATCTATCTATCTATCTATCTATCTATCTATCTATCTATCTATCTATCTATCTATCTATCTATCTATCTATCTATCTATCTATCTATCTATGTATCTATGTATCTATCTATCTAATCCATCTACTTTTATCTCATCAGTTCGGAGTCCGGACGTGCAAAGCCGCACAGTCCAAAGTTTAGAGTGCATCCAACAACAGTCGCACCCCATATTTCCTGGCCGGCACGGGCGCCCGTCCCACCAATATATAATCGCTGCACTTCATTTCCAGCCCATGGGGGCAGCAGACAGCAACTGCTTCGACCTCGGCTCACGCAAACACATCTGATTTTTTTCAGTTCCTGCCGAAGCGGCTCAATCAGCAGCTGGCAGTCAGCGATTAGGCCGGGCAGCTCAGAGAGGATGGAGAGCAGCGGCGGCCGCCTGCAGTCGGAAAGTCGCCGCAAGAAATTGGGCTTTCTGTTCGGCCCTTCTCCTGATCGAATGATTGATTTGTTGATCCGCGCGCGAAGGGTTGGGATATTTGTTCCCTCGCTTCTACTCCCCCTTATTTCTCTATCCTTCTGCCCTTCCTGGTCTCGAGATAAAAATCTGACTGACTCGCCTTAACTGCCTAGGAGAGACCCACGGAATATAAATCAGATCGGTACTGTTGGCGAATGGTCAAGGATGTGCTCTTACCTGCTTTGTATTTCTCTGAGCTCTACTTTACCGTCACCGCAGTCTATACTCTACCTTCCTCAGACTCTACTCTACCCTTAAACTTTTGACGGTGGCACAAAAGGTAGAATTGTCTATATTATAATATTTTATATTATAATATATTTTATAACTATATTATATTTATGTTATAAAAAGTGTCTATATTATGGCTTTTATTAAGATCCCAGATGGAATTTTATTAGTTTTGTCTGTCTGTCTGTCTGTCTGTCTGTCTGTCTGTCTGTCTGTCTGTCTGTTTGTCTGTCTGTCTGTCTGTCTGTCTGTCTGTCTGTCTGTCTGTCTGTCTGTCTGTCTGTCTGTCTGTCTGTCTGTCTGTCTGTCTGTCTGTCTGTCTGTCTGTCTGTCTGTCTGTCTGTCTGTCTGTCTGTCTGTCTGTCTGTTTGTCTGTCTGTCTGTCTGTCTGTCTGTCTGTCTGTCTGTTTGTCTGTCCGTCTCCCTCGAGTTGATTATAATTAGATTCTTTATGTAGACAAGAGCTTGTGAGTTTTCAAAAAGTTCCCGTTGACATAAAATTTTGAACAGATGTTAAGCAGCACCCTTGGACAGTAGAAAAGAAGTTAAAGGTCAATTTTGCCCACATGTAGTGCTAAAAGTGCACACTCAATATGTCCACCCACGTCCCCATTAGCAACACAAGCCAGAAAGCTGTTGGCATAAAATATCAGCCTTCAATGGACCCCAAAAGCTCTAAAAGGATTTTCGGCCTCTAATACACAGAATATACAGCTGGCGAAACTGTGAAGATAGAAGTCGAAGGTCGAATAGGCGAGAGAGAGAAAAACTGTGAAATTTTTCAGACACAAAAAGAACTGAAGGCTACAGCAGCTGCCGCCTGACCCGGGCTTGCCATGGCCCGAATTGCACTGGGGAGCCTCTCTGGGAATTGAGGCAAAGCATACAGCAAGTCAGCAAGTATCAGCAAGGTTGCAAATTGGATTCTGCTACTTTGGCGAAACTTTCACTACATCTTAGCTTCACTTCTATTTGCCTTCATAACGGTATTTGCTGGGCTGAAATGTATCATAAATATCCCATCTAAGGCTGTGCGAAATTAATCCCCATTTATCAAATCCCATCTATTGAATCCCATCTATTGAATCCCATCTATTGAATCCCATCTATTGAATCCCATCTATTGAATCCCATCTATTGAATCCCATCTATTGAATCCCATCTATTGAATCCCATCTATTGAATCCCATCTATTGAATCCCATCTATTGAATCCCATCTGTTGAATCCCATCTATTGAATCCCATCTGTTGAATCCCATCTATTGAATCCCATCTGTTGAATTCCATCTATTGAATCCCATCTATTGAATCCCATCTATTGAATCCCATCTATTGAATCCCATCTATTGAATCCCATCTATTGAATCCCATCTATTGAATCCCATCTATTGAATCCCATCTATTGAATCCCATCTATTGAATCCCATCTATTGAATCCCATCTATTGAATCCCATCTATTGAATCCCATCTATTGAATCCCATCTATTGAATCCCATCTATTGAATCCCATCTATTGAATCCCATCTATTGAATCCCATCTATTGAATCCCATCTGTTGAATCCCATCTATTGAATCCCATCTATTGAATCCCATCTATTGAATCCCATCTATTGAATCCCATCTATTGAATCCCATCTATTGAATCCCATCTATTGAATCCCATCTATTGAATCCCATCTATTGAATCCCATCTGTTGAATCCCATCTATTGAATCCCATCTATTGAATCCCATTCACGAGATCCCTCTTGTTGAATCCAATCCATCAAATGCCGTCTATCAAATCCCATCTATCAAACCCCATGTATAGAATTCCCCTTAACTGTTCTGAGAGTTTCGAATACCAAAGCAATTTATAGTGCTCAAAGGTCTCATAACTCACCTCTGAGTCAGTTGCGATCAGAGTTTCTGTCCCGGCCTGTTCATTAAAAATATTATTGACAACTGCTGATGCAGAAGAATTACTGGCGGGAAGTTTCGCTAGCAGAATTGGGACAAAAATGCGACCGATTGAGGCCTTGGGTAGGGGTCATGTTCAAGTACAGAGTCTCGCCTGAAAGGGATATTAATAACCTCGGATGAGAGGAAGGCTCTAAGGGAGGAATAGGCCAGGGGTTGGTATTGGCTCACTGCCCAATAAGGATTGGTAGGGACGGAGGACATTGAGGATTAAGGCTCTGTGGGGTAGAAGTGGGGTGAGTGAGGGGTAGAGGGACATCGGAGGTTATGGAGTGGGTTGGGAGTGGGGGTAGATGATTTGGTAGATAGGTAGAGGCATTAGAGGCCATGAAAAACAAGTAGGCTTGCGGTGGAGGGGCAGCAAAGGCCATATGAAGTGGGTTTGCATTGGAGGCCATTAAAATAAGTTGGTGGGGGTGGGGGGCAGTGGAGGCCATAAAAATATCTAAGTTGGTGCGGGTATGTGGGTGGGATGTGGGTGGGATGTGGGTGGGATGGAGGTTGGAGGGTAGTGGAGGCCATAAAAATGTGGGTGGGGGTTGAGGGGCATTGGAAGCCATGAAATAATTGTGGGTGGGGGCGTTAAGGGACAGTAAAGGCCATTAAAATAAGTGGGTGGGGGGTTGAGAGGCAGTAGAGGCCATAAAAATAAGTGGGTGGGGGGCTGAGGGGCATTGGTAGCCATAAAAATAAGTGGGTGGGTGGGGGTTGAAGGGCAGTGGAGACCATAAAAATAAGTGGGTTGGGGTTGAAGCGCAGTGGAGGCCCTAATGGAGTACTCACTAATGATGTTTCAGCTACCTGCTAATTTCTCTGCGGCTCATCCAATCATAAAATTTACTAACTCGAGACTACTATCGGTAATTTCTTTGAGTAGGTACTCAAATATTGAAAAGTTAAATAATGCATATCAGAGTGTTTTTTGAGTCCGTGAAATGTACGCGAGTCTTCTGCTGCCGCATTATGGGGGAGAGCAGTGCGGGATAATGGATCTACGATTATAATTACCCGTGCACTCTTTCACGTATATCTTTCGCTATAAATTAGCCCAGCGAAAGCTTATGCGAAAGCGCAACGCCATCCATATTAGATTAATGCATGCATGCAACCAGTCTGAGTGCTCGCTGATGCTTGGCTGTGGAGCTTAATGTACGCATGAGCATGGGGTAACAGCCTCGGTTGTCAAGGACGGCGGGTCTGAAATGTGATTAATTTGCATGAACTGGAGTAGAGAGAGGAGTCTGTGTAGCCAACTGGACTTGGCTATGGATATTGTGATGGATGCTGGAATCTGAAGCTGTGTAACGCTGGAACCTGAAGCTGTGTAATTATAGAATCTGAAGCTGTGTAACGCTGGAACCTGAAGCTGTGTAATTATAGAATCTGAAGCTGTGTAATGCTGGAATCTGAAGCTGTGTAATGCTGGAATCTGAAGCTGTGTAATTATAGAATCTGAAGCTGTGTAACGCTGGAATCTGAAGCTGTGTAATGATGGAATCTGAAGCTGTGTAATGCTGGAATCTGAAGCTGTGTAATGCTGGAATCTGAAGCTGTGTAATTATGGAATCTGAAGCTGTGTTACGCTGGAATCTGAAGCTGTGTAATGCTGGAATCTGAAGCTGTGTAATGCTGGAATCTGAAGCTGTGTAATGCTGGAATCTGAAGCTGTGTAATGATGGAATCTGAAGCTGTGTAATTATGGAATCTGAAGCTGTGTAATTATAGAATCTGAAGCTGTGTTACGCTGGAATCTGAAGCTGTGTAATGATGGAATCTGAAGCTGTGTAATGATGGAATCTGAAGCTGTGTAATTATAGAATCTGAAGCTGTGTAATTATAGAATCTGAAGCTGTGTAACGCTGGAATCTGAAGCTGTGTAATGATGGAATCTGAAGCTGTGTAATGCTGGAATCTGAAGCTGTGTAATTATAGAATCTGAAGCTGTGTAACGCTGGAATCTGAAGCTGTGTAATGATGGAATCTGAAGCTGTGTAATGCTGGAATCTGAAGCTGTGTAATTATAGAATCTGAAGCTGTGTAACGCTGGAATCTGAAGCTGTGTAATGATGGAATCTGAAGCTGTGTAATGCTGGAATCTGAAGCTGTGTAATGCTGGAATCTGAAGCTGTGTAATTATGGAATCTGAAGCTGTGTAATGCTGGAATCTGAAGCTGTGTAATGCTTCAATCTAAGGCTGTGTAATGCTGGAATCTAAAGCTGTGTAATGCTGGAATCTGAAGCTGTGTAATGCTGGAATCTGAAGCTGTGTAATGCTGGAATCTGAAGCTGTGTAATGCTGGAATCTGAAGCTGTGTAATTATGGAATCTGAAGCTGTGTAATGCTGGAATCTGAAGCTGTGTAATGCTTCAATCTAAGGCTGTGTAATGCTGGAATCTGAAGCTGTGTAATGCTGGAATCTGAAGCTGTGTAATGCTGGAATCTAAAGCTGTGTAATGCTGGAATCTGAAGCTGTGTAATGCTGGAATCTGAAGCTGTGTAATGCTGGAATCTGAAGCTGTGTAATGCTTCAATCTAAGGCTGTGTAATGCTGGAATCTGAAGCTGTGTAATTATGGAATCTGAAGCTGTGTAATGCTGGAATCTGAAGCTGTGTAATGCTTCAATCTAAGGCTGTGTAATGCTGGAATCTGAAGCTGTGTAATGCTGGAATCTGAAGCTGTGTAATGCTGGAATCTAAAGCTGTGTAATGCTGGAATCTGAAGCTGTGTAATGCTGGAATCTGAAGCTGTGTAATGCTGGAATCTGAAGCTGTGTAATGCTTCAATCTAAGGCTGTGTAATGCTGGAATCTGAAGCTGTGTAATTATGGAATCTGAAGCTGTGTAATGCTGGAATCTGAAGCTGTGTAATGCTTCAATCTAAGGCTGTGTAATGCTGGAATCTAAAGCTGTGTAATGCTGGAATCTGAAGCTGTGTAATGCTGGAATCTGAAGCTGTGTAATGCTGGAATCTGAAGCTGTGTAATGCTTCAATCTAAGGCTGTGTAATGCTGGAATCTGAAGCTGTGTAATGCTTCAATCTAAGGCTGTGTAATGCTGGAATCTGAAGCTGTGTAATGCTTCAATCTAAGGCTGTGTAATGCTGGAATCTGAAGCTGTGTAATGCTTCAATCTAAGGCTGTAATGCTGGAATCTGAAGCTGTGTAATGCTGGAATCTGAAGCTGTGTAATGATGAAACCTGAAGCTGTGTAATGCTGGAATCTGAAGCTGTGTAATGCCGGAAGAATCAGGATCTGTGCATTTGGGGTGAGGTTGTGTAATCCTGAAGCCTACACCGGTTGTTTTGTTCGCTTCTTTTCGCATCCAAATACGCTACTGCATAAGTAGTTGTGAGCGCAGAATAATAATAAAAATAATAAACCTTGTTTTGTTCTCAAATCTCAAAGTTTTGGAGTTATAAAATTTGACAACAATTTGCAGGACAATGAGTAAACTCACTCTTGTACAGTAATAACTCTGTTCGAAAAAATAGTGTTTTGTAGACGAACATATTAGAGATACATTGAAAACATACATTTCACATATTTTACTTTGTTTACACGAATAATTTAAGCAATTCAATGAATGACAAGGACACTTATAATACTATGCCTTAGTCAGCTAGTGCAATAGATAGTTAAGGCCTGATAGTTATCTCCAGGTGGCAGAGTCTCTTCGATTAGATTGATTTTTTCAACTTTTTTTCTATGGGTATGGAAACTATGGCAATGGGGACCTCTAATCCAAGAGGTATCTTAGTTGCTATGGCAATGGGATCTCTAATCCAAGAGGTATCTTAGTTACTATGGCAATGGGGATCTCTAATCCAAGAGGTATCTTAGTTGCTATGGCAATGGGATCTCTAATCCAAGAGGTATCTTAGTTGCTATGGCAATAGGTACCTCGAATCTAATTCAATCCCGGTTGCTATTGGAACTAATTAACGAATCGTCAATCTAGTCGCTATTCGGGTTCAGTGATTAGGCACCAGCAATTGGAATTCGACTCAACATCCAGCAATAATTGCCTGATTAAACGTTCACGCGAAACAGTCGGACGCAGAACCGGGATCGAGTCTCGGACCAACCGACCACAGCCAGGCGGTCCAGCTCCGGGTCCCACATGACGCACTGCGGCCCGCAACAGAGCGAGTCTGCGGGCATGCGGCTGGCCGCCATGTAGTCGCCAAGTCGATGCAAAATCGGCGCCGTCGACGAGTCGACGAATTCGAATCGGTAGCAGCGGAGCAGCCGGTCGCAGGAGCTCGAGACGAATAGGAGGCAGCGGGTTGGATCGTAGGCGAGGTACTTGGCGCCGGGCGACAGGTCGTCACCTGCGGGGAATGGGGAAAAAAGGCGTTGCTATAGAAACCGATAATGCAAAAAAACGCTATCGCTATAGCTACTTGTCTCCATTGAAACTAAACGATAAAGCTGGTCACCATGGCAACTAAAAGATCACCCAGAAACTGGTTTCGCAATAGCAACCAACCAACCCTAAGCTGTTGATAACATAGCAGCTAAAAAACACACCGAGGCTACTGTCGCCATAGCAACTGACCAAGCCAAAGCTACTGTCGCCATAGGAACAGACCAAGCCAAAGCTACTGTCGCCATAGCAACCGACCAAGCCAAAGCTACAGTCACCATAGCAACCAACCAAACCAAAGCTACTGTCACCATAGCCACTAAAACATCTTGCTAAAACTACTGTCGCCAGTGAAGCTAATCTAAGTAAGCCGGTTTTTATACTTTTTTCAAAAGACGGGTTCCCATAGCAACCATTTCTTTTCAGTTATAAATTGGTAACCGACCGCATTCGGCCACGATTTTCATTGTGGACAATTCGAACACGCAGATGCCGGCGTCGAGGTTGGACACGAACAGGTACTGCACCGCGCCGTCATTGAAGGCCTGGCTGGTACAGCAGTCGAACGGCCGCCACAGTGCGCCGAAGCGTTGAGGATTGTCCAGGAAGGGATCGCGAGTCTGAGCGGCGGGCGTGGAGTCGGGTGAGCGGGTCGGGAGTATCAGAGTGCAGCTGTAGAGTTACTTGCTTTACATGCTTTTGAGATGGAACTTTTATGATTTATATGGAGCTTACATGCTGTAAGATGGAGCTTACATGCTATAATTTGAGCGTACACGCTATAATTTGAGCTTACATGCTATAATTTGAGCTTACATGCTATAATTTGAGCTTACATGCTATAATTTGATGGATGCTGTAAGATGGAGCCTACATGCTGTAAGATGGAGCCTACATGCTGTAAGATGGAGCCTACATGCTGTAAGATGGAGCCTACATGCTGTAAGATGGAGCTTACATGCTGTAAAATGGAGCTTACATGCTGTAAGATGGAGCTTACATGCTGTAAGATGGACCTTACATGCTGTAAGATGGAGCTTACATGCTGTAAGATGGAGCCTACATGCTGTAAGATGGACCTTACATGCTGTAAGATGGAGCTTACATGCTGTAAGATGGAGCTTACATGCTGTAAGATGGACCTTACATGCTGTAAGATGGAGCCTACATGCTGTAAGATGGAGCCTACATGCTGTAAGATGGAGCCTACATGCTGTAAGATGGAGCTTACATGCTGTAAGATGGAGCTTACATGCTGTAAGATGGAGCTTACATGCTGTAAGATGGAGCTTACATGCTGTAAGATGGAGCCTACATGCTGTAAGATGGACCTTACATGCTGTAAGATGGAGCCTACATGTTGTAAGATGGAGCCTACATGTAAGATGGAGCCTACATGCTGTAAGATGGACCTTACATGCTGTAAGATGGAGCTTACATGCTGTAAGATGGAGCTTAAATGCCGTAAGATGGCGCTTACATGCTCTAAGACGGATCTTGCATGATTTAGTGGGAGCTTACCTGCTACGATGGAGTTTATATGCTCTAAGATGAAACTGAATGCTTTAAGGTGGATCTTACATTATTTAGATAGATTTTACATGCTATCAGATGGAGCATATTCGTGTACATGCTTTTAATCCTTCCATTCTTTTACTTGCATGGTTTTTTCGTTCAAATACAAGCCAAGCACGCTAAGCTGTCGCCTGTGAATCAGAATCAGCTCGAAAGGTCAAAGCGTCTCACCGAAAACCTGAGTACGCAGTTCATCTCCTGGTTGGTGCCGTACAGGTACTGGCAGGCTCTGTCGGCTGTCACAGACGACAGACAGCCCTGCGGGTAGGAGACTTCGGCCATCTCGCGGACGAACATGAACTCGTCGTAGACGGCCAGGACAGACGACGTGTGACAGCGGGCGATCACGTAGAAATTTAAATCCTTGGTCTGGACACAGTCGCAGCCCAGGGTCTCCCAGGAGATCTCCTGGTGTGTGGGATTAGACTGCTGAATGACCCACTGCTGAATGACTCACTGCTGAGTGACCCACTGCTGAATGACTCACTGCTAAGTGACCCACTGCTGAATGACTCACTGCTGAATGACCCACTGCTGAATGACCCACTGCTGAATGAATCACTGCTAAGTGACCCACTGCTGAATGACTCACTGCTGAGTGACCCACTGCTGAATGACCCACTGCTGAATGACCCACTGCTGAATGACCCACTGCTGAATGACCCACTGCTGAATGACTCACTGCTAAGTGACCCACTGCTGCATGACTCACTGCTGAATGACCCACTGCTGAATGACCCACTGCTGAATGACCCACTGCTGAATGACCCACTGCTGAGTGACCCACTGATGAATGACTCACTGCTAAGTGACCCACTGCTGAATGACCCACTGCTGAATGACTCACTGCTGAATGACCCACTGCTGAATGACCCACTGCTGAATGACCCACTGCTGAATGACCCACTGCTGAATGACCCACTGCTGAATGACCCACTGCTGAATGACCCACTGCTGAATGACCCACTGCTGAATGACCCACTGCTGAATGACTCACTGCTGAATGACCCACTGCTGAATGACTCACTGCTGAATGGCCCACTGCTGAATGACCCACTGCTGAATGACCCACTGCTTATTGAGTAGATGGGGATGCTGACCCACTAGCTGACTACATCACAGTACGGTAAGTAGTCTGCATAGGTCATAGGTCAAACGTTGACATTAGAATCTACATGTAAAGCGCAAAACAGTCAGCATATCCCCACCTGCAGACTGTACAGCTCAGAATCCTGGCAGACTGTCATCTCCTGGAAGCCGTTCTTGCCGTACAGCAGATACCGCAGCCCCGAATAGGGCAGGTGCCGCATCCTCACCGGATGGTACGGCAGGTCCAGCTTGCCGATGTACAGCAGATCGAATCCGTGGTTCGCAATGTGCCGGGGCAGACACTGATTTGCAGCCTGACCGAGGCTCTCCTCACGGTCTGTCGCCGCTGTCGTGGACGATATCGCCGACTGTGGAGGCGGCGAAGATGACGCGGATAGCCGCGATGCCTCATCAGCATCCGCTACTGATGACTTCGCCGATGTGATGCTGGGCTCGCCAGCTGTGCCCGGCTCGGTCATGTCCTGTTTAACAGCCCGGTTACCTATTGTTGAGCGTGTCAGTCTGCCCTGGCTTTTTTATCCTTCTGTTGTGCTTGCTGGATATTTGACGTCTGTTAATTTGCACTACATGTATTATAATTAATTCGCTAAAATGCTGTGTGTGGCAGTTCGGACCATAGACAGGCGCAATCTCTGGGCAAGTTAGTGCTTGCTAACTAATCTTACCAAATCAGGTATGCCTAGGGTCGGCAAGATTCTTTATCTCGAGGGCCGATAGATTGATAGACAGAGATAGATAGATAGATAGATAGATAGATAGATAGATAGATAGATAGATAGATAGATAGATGGATAGATAGATAGATAGATAGATGGATAGATAGATAGATAGATAGATAGATAGATAGATAGATAGATAGATAGATAGATAGATAGATAGATAGATAGATAGATGGATAGATAGATAGATAGATAGATAGATAGATAGATAGATAGATAGATAGATAGATAGATAGATAGATAGATAGATAGATAGATAGATAGATAGATAGATAGATAGATAGATAGATAGATAGATAGATAGATAGATAGATAGATAGATAGATAGATAGATAGATAGATAGATAGATAGATAGATAGATAGATAGATAGATAGATAGATAGATAGATAGATAGATAGATAGATAGATAGATAGATAGATGGATAGATAGATAGATAGATAGATAGATAGATAGATAGATAGATAGATAGATTGATTGATAGATAGATAGATAGATAGATAGGTAGATAGATAGATAGATAGATGGATAGATAGATAGATAGATAGATAGATAGATAGATAGATAGATAGATTGATTGATTGATAGATAGATAGATAGATAGATAGATAGATAGATAGATAGATAGATAGATAGATAGATAGATAGATAGATAGATGGATAGATAGATAGATAGATACACTGTAGGATCGAAGTCGTAATTCGTTAAAAGATTAATTAAAGTGGAAAACCAGGCTAATTGATTGAATTTTGCACAGACAGGCAATAATTTCAATTGAAATCCTCATACAGTATATTAAATATGTACATAAGCAGGCTGAAGGCAAATTTCACATATTGACAAGCTACAGATTGCTATGGAAACCTTAAGACACGCCAGCACATATAAAACAATGGCTGTTTGGCAGTGAAATTCGGGGCACCAAGAGTAATATAAAAAGTTAAAAGTTGATTAAAATCGCAGCAAACACGTGGAACCATCGGAAGTTCGAAAAAATGGTTGGGACTGGCAATATTTGAGACATACTTAGTAAATTGAGCAGCTTGATTTAAGAAACAAATTTACCTTTTAATAATTAATGACGGCAGAAATGTTTGGGAGAGCTTAAGATGCAGATTCAATAAATGCCCAATAAAATTTCAAAAAAAATTGGCTTAGAAAATAAACAGCTTAGAAAATAAACAACTGCATGACAGTGGACAGTTATTTGGTTTCATTGCCAACCTCAGCACCAACTGAAAGAGATGGCATACAGCTATTGATAGTTAAAGTTAGGAGAATGTACACAGACAGACTGGCAAATCGTTGATTTAATGCGTAGCATTATGAACAGGATTAGACACGCATTCAGATGCAACTAATGAATCAATGATGATTAATTACTAATAACAAAGCATTGCTACACATATATATCGTAAATATGCTTATATGGGAGTATCGTTGCTACAAACAAACCGCGCCTGACAGCAAAACCGGAAAAGTGTACATGCTGTGCAGGCCAGCGGGATCGTGGGAGATGTGAGAAAAATAGAGACTGCTATGACTATTCCATTCATCAAATCCAAAGCGTTGATTTTGTGTTTAACGAGACGGGCTTTTTGTTTTGTTAATTTGCTAGGACTAGCTGCAGGATCTGTGGAGTCTCTGCGTCTCTGTCAAGAAGTGTGCACTCTTAGATCACGGCGTAGCGAAATTCTTGCTTCACAGATCGCCGAATATCCGTGAGATCCGGGAAGTCGAAGGCCTGCTGCTGACTTGACAGCGGAGCCGGCTCTGTCACCAGACCGCCCGAGCAGCCCTCCGGCGACAGGTAGGCCTCCAGATCTGGCAGGGTGCCAAAGTCGGTGAAGTAATCGCATGGCAGCAGGTCCGGCAGGCAGGGCAGCTCGCCGGCCGCAGTTGACAGCGCAGTGGAAGGCGCCGATGATGAAGCCAGGATGCTGCGCAATGCCGGGTCTTTTATAGCTAGTTGATGCTGCTGCTGTTGCTGCTGTTGCAGTTGCTGCTGCTGCTGCTGCTGCTGCTGCTGCTGCTGCTGCTGCTGTAGCGGCGGAGACAGAGCTGGCAGACCAGTCGAAGACGGAGCTGCAGAATACGAAGCAGCTTCCGATAGTGACACTGGAATCTGCTGCCGCTGCTGCTGCTGCGGGGTGGTCCACACCGAGCCAAACGGCAAGCAATTGGCGCTCATGGAGACTGCCGCTGCCGCTGCCGCAGCCTGCGGCGAAGTCTCTACGCTAAGCGGCAGCTGCAGGCCATCAATGTTGTCAACGTCGGGTGACTCGGCGCTGAGATACGGCGACACCGACTGTGGCATCGGGTGATGAAGCTGCTGATATGGCTGAAGCTGCTGCTGCTGCTGCTGCTGCTGATTAAACTGCCGCTGACGGGCTGCATACCGGTTGTTATTGTTGCTGCTGCTGCTGTCATGGTGACATTCGCGCTAAAGTGAAGGGGGTTGCAAGAAAGTAACTATTAGGCTAAGGCCCTGTTGAGCGCTGAAACCCCTGAGCACGCACGCAGAATGAGTAAGCCGGAACCAGACTCAAAGTTTTGGGTGTACAGTACATCTTTACTCAAATTATCTCTCAAGTATTCTTCTTAGGTAGTTGATTAATACGGGACAAGGAGAACTTTGGTGCGAGGGTCCAAGCCTTAGCAACTAACCTTAGCCACTGGCGCCTCGTCGGGTTCCTCGACTTCCAGATCCTCTTCCTGGCGTTGCTGCTGCTGTTGACTGGCTCGCTTCTTCTGTCGCGGCTTGTACTTCCACTCGGGAAACTGCAGCTTGTGGAACTCTTTTAATCGTTCGCTTTCCTCGCGCACCAGATCCTTCTCCTCCGGGGTGATGACGCTCTGCCAGATCGGCGCCAGCACTGAGGTCAGGGCCGCCTGGTTCACCTCCGGGAAGTCCTCCATAACAACTGAGGCCGCGTGCATGCGGAATATCTGCCGGAGTAAAGCGATATTCTTTTTTTAATGAATTGTTAATTAAGTTTATACTATGCGCGTAGTCTACTCAAAGTAGAAATATGGACATTTTAAAACTCCGCTTCAAAATAAACTATTCAATTTTGAATTAGTCGATCTTAGAAATCAAGAAATAAATAAATAATTTTATTAGAAATTCTGTCAGCTGTGTCTGGTCTCCCAGATTCTTCATCAATAATTCAGCCTCTGTATGGCACGCTGGGAGGCTGTGTAAGTACCGAACAGACAGGGAATGTGATAAGGGGGGGGGGGGTATTGCGTCTCCCTCCTCGCTCTGGTATGGAGGAATTTCAAGTAGCGTTGAGTGGCTCTAGATTTTAAAATAGGGCCCATATAGCAAGTAATAATAATATAAGTATAAGATTTATATATATGACTTAGTTTGTTAGCAGAGTGATTCACTGATTGCACGATGGATGCGCAGTATAGCAAGTATGAACATAAAATATGTGTATGGAGTATTTTGTAGACCGCTGTGCTGGCGCGAGACTCTCATTGAAATGGTTAAATAGAAAGAATTTTAGATAGCCTGCCTGGGCAAGTCTCGAACCTTTTCATTTGCACTTTTACTTTAACTTGTTTCCACTGGTCACAGTTAACATTGTTTAAATGATACTAGATCGATAAAATGTTTCATTAAAAAAAAACAAGAAAGAATAGAAAATTACGAGCGTATAATTCTAGATATTCTCATGGACCTAATTGTTTATCGACTGTTATTACTTATTTTTTATAAATGTAATCGCAAGCTTCGTTCTTTGATTTGTTTAAACAAATTTGAAGGCATTTTAATTACTTTATGTTAACCATAAGATTTATTTATTCAATTCTAATTAATGTTGAGCATTATAAAACTACAAAAGGTGATACTGCCACAAATCGCCACAAATAATCAGTAGCCACCAACATTGTGTAGACTTTAGTTTTCGTAAACAATAAATGTCTTTTTGTTATACTTTTACATTGTTTCTTGGAAATGAAACACGAGCATCAGGACTATGATAATGATAGCTAAACTGTTTCGTGAGCAAAAGCTAATTTTTTTTCAGAAATTATCTACCATTGCCAGTGGGTAAAAACGAATGGTTTCATTTTTAACAAAAATTAATGGCGCAAATTAAAAAAATTTATGCGTGAACTAATCTAATTGTAAGTAAAAGTTCCAAAGACTTACCATCCACATATTCGGCGGCCGTTTAGTGAGGCCAGGCCTTTTCTTACTATTCGGGTCTCGGCCGCCGAACTTCATAGCGGCCGTGTACGGCTCCGGGTGCTTCAGCGGCTCGGCGACGCCGTCAGATGGCCATCGGCCTTCGGGGAACAGGTGCCGACGATTGTCGAGAATCTCGCGTTGAACAATGCGCTTGATCTTCTCTATCTGGGCCAGATCGTTGGTAGGCTTATTCGTGTTGTTGTTGTTGGCACCTCCGCTGTTGTTGCGCTTCTGCTGGTGCTGATGGCCGGACACCTGGCTATTGCTGCTGCTCATAGTTGTTTAGCTGTGTTGGAAGTTGATGTTTAAGTTTTTCAGAGTCTACTGGATCAAAGGGAGTCAGTCGCGTTATTGTAGCTAAATAATAATTACGACGTTTAAGTACGGGCCATAAATGACTGACTGACTTGTACGGACTGGATCTCAGTTTCGCTGCTTTCTATTATATCTCTCTGGCTGGCTGAAGAAGGTGAGGGCCTCTCCTCTGTCTTAGTCGGACTGGGGGCCTATGTTATAAAGCTGGAATAAGGGAATGGGGGTTGCTCTCGCCACCCACCCCGTCCGTCCCCTCTCTGGAGTGACCCACCTCCCCTTCCCGTCCATCGAGAAAGGGAAGGAACCAGGGGTGGACGGGTGGGGGGTAAAAGTGGGCGGACCAATGAGCGTGGCCCGGAACCAACTTGAAGTGACGAATACTCAGCTCTTCGTTCGCGTTACCTAAAACTAAAACCTGTGTAATTCTTACCGAGCCGAAAAACCATTTTAATACAAAATTCGCCCCTTCCTTGCATGGGGTAAATTAAACTGCAAAATAACTAATTTAAAAATTTGACCGACTTGAACAATTTATATATTACACTGACGGATTCAGGGGGAGAGGGGTTAAGGGGTTGGCTGACCCTCCTCCGAGAAAACTCAGCTATTCATGACCCCGGTTCCGAGGACACCATGATAGGTACCAGTGCCCCTCTCCCCTCCTCTCAAAAAATTCCCCCTTCCCTTGGCCTTCCCCTAAGCTGCCCTTGGTTCCCTCGGGAATAAACCCGAATCCACGGGGGTCAAGGGGTCGATTGAACCTCCCCCTAGAGAAAATTAGGGGAGTCATGACCCCCCGGGAAAGGTCTTGGATCCAAGAGAAGGTCGCTTGACCCACTGAGAAAAATCCCCGGAAAAAAATCCGGGGAACGCCACAGTATATACATATTTAAATTATCTGACCTCATTCTTCTTACTTTCTTAGAAATAGTACACACAATATATAGGAAGCGCAATGGTTTGGTTTCTCTGTTTATTTCCAAATAAATTTGCCTAGAACAAACAACATTAGGCACTGGCGGAACAGGCGAGCTATAATAATGATGAAGGCATCGAGTTTCCATCCATAATTATTTTTGATTGAAAAACCGTTCTGTTATATAATAGTGTAATGGAAATGTCAACATCCATAGCCAGACTAGCGTAAAAATGGGATTGACCGAGACTGATGCTTAAAATAAACCAAAGGTGTTACCCCCAGTTAAATAGATCGACTTCTTTTCAATTATAAAAAAGGCCTTAGGTATTGTTGTTGTTGCGTGTACAGTAAAAAAGATACTCGTATGATGCCATTGCAGTATAACATTTTTCGATAATTAGCACCTCATTTTAAATCTGTCATATTGTCGAATAGATTATATGAAGCATATTGTTGGGCAACTCTTTATTGAATTAACTTGCCACAAATGTATATTTTGTAACTGCTATTCAATTGGCTGGATATAAGGATTGCTTAGGCGTAACTTTGTCAGGTAAATTTTCTCATTTGACTTATTTTTATAAAACTATTACTATATAACTACGAGTGCATAATACAACCTAATTACTAGCAACAAAGCACTCTTTCACTCGTATAACTGTAGCAGTGGGAGAGCAGAGTGGAAGAAAGGGAGAGTAGAGAGAGAAGATAAGAAGAGGAGAGAGAGGAGAGAAGGAGAGTAGAGATGAGATAAGAAGAGTAGAGAGAGAGAAGGTAAGAAGAGTAGAGAGAGAATAAGGAGAGGAGAGAGAGAGGAGATAAGAAGAGTAGAGAGAGAAGATAAGGAGAGGAGAGAGAGAGGAGATAAGAAGAGTAGAGAGAGAAAATAAGGAGAGGAGAGAGAGAGGAGATAAGAAGAGTAGAGAGAGAAAATAAGGAGAGGAGAGAGAGAGGAGATAAGATGAGTAGAGAGAGAAGATAAGGAGAGAAGAGAGAGGAGAGAAGGAGAGTAGAGAGAGGAGAGAAGGAGAGTAGAGATGAGATAAGAAGAGTAGAGAGAGAAGATAAGGAGAGAAGAGAGAGGAGAGAAGGAGAGGAAAGAAGGAGAGTAGAGAGAGAAGATAAGGAGAGTAGAGAGAGAAGATAAGGAGAGGAGAGAGGAGATAAGGAGAGGAGAGAGAGGAGAGAAGGAAAGTAGAGATGAGAGAAGGAGATTAGAGATGAGAGAAGGAGATTAGAGATGAGATAAGGAGATTAGAGATGAGATAAGATGGGAGGGTGGACTACAAGCTGATCAGTATAGAACAGCTAGGGCTGCAGAGAGACACAGTAGTACAACGAACAGAATGACCCAGCAAAGCCATATAACAAATAACGCATTGCAATAGCAAGCAGAAGTTCTGTAATCAATCGGGTTCCCTGTCGGACAGAGATTTTATCACTGTGAGGAAGCAATCAGCACTGTAGCACAAACAACTGGCTCAAATTATAAATATTTATCGGAGATATGCTTTCGCATTGGTATGATGAAAACTGAAAAAAAGGAATGCTATTTTCTAACTGCGAGTTTACATCTAACAGCACCTTGAACTTCGACCAACAACCAAGAGAGAGAGAATGAAGTGCGAGCTGATTTCCACTCGAATATTGGAATTCTGTGTGCAAAGTTAATGGCTTGGGGTTAGCGAGTATTGGGAGAGGTACAAATGGTTCGGGTGTAATGGGAAGCGAAATATAAATTGGAGTTTTTACATCTTCTATATGACTATTGCTGGGGCAGAATTCGCCACTTCAGTTGTGCCGCGTCAGTTAAGAACTGATAAGAGGAGATGAAGAGGAGGCTGGAAGATGGCGATCTTGGCGTAAACAGACAGCAATTTGGGAAATCTTTTATTACATATAGTTTTCGTCTAAGCTGGAATGATGGAAACTGCACAGGATAAAGTTCGTTGGGCAATTCCATCATTAACAACCTCATCGAACTCTTTATGGTTGGGTGTAGAGAGGTGAACGGCCGGAGTAACTTTGACAGTGTTTATATGGCGGATTGCCTCGCAATCTACGATAATTAGGCGTAAAGCAAAAGTCGCAATATCTGCTTTTATCAGTCAGGTCTGACACCTTCCTCCTATCCTGCCCTTCAGATTTCCGATTGATGATGAATGAATGAATCAGAGGTGACGCTGCGTCTGTTAAAGTTAACAGTTGTTGATGAACTCATTTGAGTCACGCCTGCAAATACAGGTCCGTGTGTGCTTAGTGATAAGAGAAGTTCTTAAGCAATCCGTGCGATCGGAACCAATTCTGGTTGCTGTAACTGTTTGCTTAACTTGTAGGCGGTGGAAGAAGATTAGGCAGGAAAAGATAGAGGAAAAGCTTGATGCTCAAGGACACAAATCGTTCCAGTGGGATTGGGAATCGAACCCCCGACCTTTGAGCCGTGAACCCCGACGCTCTTCCGATCATCAAACAGGTTGTCATGAGTAATCAACTGTCAAAATTAGCTCGGCAATTTATACTTTTTCTAGAATTCATTCCCTCTCGAAATAAATTGGTCCCCGAATTGAAAAACCCGACCTGCTGGAAACCCCCAGGGACTTCGACAGGCGGAGTCGATCTCTCTCTCTCTCTCTCTCTCTCTCTCTCTCTCTCTGCACCACTAAATCATGGGCACGGGAAACCCATAGGACACCATAGCCCATTACTGTATAGGAAAAGGCCTTTAATTAAAAGAATTGGAATTGGTGGGTTTGGCGGCAGGGTCGGCGGTCTCGAAAAGCTTGCTTATTGTTGAGCCTTATATCGAGAGGCTGCTGCGCTGCATGCAGCTTCCTTTTGCGATGTCGCCAGCCCTTCCTGCCTGCCTCACCCCCTCCTCCCACAGGCCAGTAGAGGCGGGCCATCTGCGGGGGACCTCATCCCTGCTGTCAGGATCTGCTGGGTGGTCATAGTCAGAGAGAGAAATCTCCTGGGGATCCCAGTTTCCCAGTCTGACAGCACTCCTTCAAATCACTCCCCCCATATCCCGATGGCGGCATTGAAAGCAAGCAATTATGGCCTGCAACGGGGTAAAAGCCCAGCCATTCCAGTTTCCAGATCTCTGCCCCAATCTCCGCTTGGCGCCGAGCGCCTCGATTCTGTCTTATCGCATCCTGAAATCGGCACCGTCATCTATATAATAAGATGGAGTTGAAAAATGGCGGCTAAACCCCTAATTCGTGGGCCCAACCGGTTCAACCCGGACCCCAACCCCTTCCCTCACTGTCGCAACTCTCTGTCGCTGCTGCTGCCGCTGCCACTGGCAGATCCTCACGCGCCTCCAAAATGCAGCTTATGCTTATCAGGGAGAGAGGGGAATTAGGATAATATAGGGAAGGAATAGCTCTTCTGAGCAGGTTAGGATGGGGCAAGCATTAAAATTTTTGGGCATTAATTTCTGTTCGACCCCTGACCGGAGCTGATAAGAATTTTAGGTTGGGATCGAATTAGATGGGCTGGGCTGTAATAGGCTGTAATGGGCTGTAATAGGCTGTAATGGGCTGTAATAGGCTGTAATGGGCTGTAATAGGCTGTAATGGGCTGTAATAGGCTGTAATGGGCTGTAATAGGCTGTAATGGGCTGTAATAGGCTGTAATGGGCACTTGTAAAGCTACCGTAGGTTGTAATCAGACGGAAGGCTGGAGAATGGAGTCACGTGCCGTCTCATCCGGCTCAAGAAGTATATGGCCAGTCCTTATCTCGTCTTCTAGCTCGTATCTCTCGTGTCTCTCCTTCTATCTCTCGTGTCTCTCCTTCTATCTCTCGTGTCTCTCCTTCTATCTCTCGTGTCTCTCCTTCTATCTCTCGTGTCTCTCCTTCTATCTCTCGTGTCTCTCCTTCTATCTCTCGTGTCTCTCCTATCTCTCGTGTCTCTCCTTCTATCTCTCGTGTCTCTCCTTCTATCTCTCATGTCTCTCCTTCTATCTCTCGTGTCTCTTCTATCTCTCGTGTCTCTCCTTCTATCTCTCGTGTCTCTTCTATCTCTCGTGTCTCTCCTTCTATCTCTCGTGTCTCTCCTATCTCTCGTGTCTCTCCTTCTATCTCTCGTGTCTCTCCTTCTATCTCTCGTGTCTCTCCTTCTATCTCTCATGTCTCTCCTTCTATCTCTCGTGTCTCTCCTTCTATCTCTCATGTCTATCCCTCTATCTCTCGTGTCTCTCCTTCTATCTCTCGTGTCTCTGTATCTCTCATGTCTATCCCTCTATCTCTCGTGTCTCTCCTTCCATTTCTTGTATTTCTTGGGTCTTACTCTATAAGATTGGGTCTGCCTTTATAAGATTGGGTCTGCCTTTATAAGATAGGGTCTGCCTCTGTCTCATAAAAGCAAAAAAGCAGCGAACTACCTGCATAGCAGATCCCGGTTCCTGCCTATACTTTCACCTTCACATTTTCCCTCCTGACTAACCTGAAACCGAATACTCGAGCCCTGTGCCTATAGCAACCATTTCAGATTGGAATCTCAGGCCAATAATGAGCCTATAGAAAACTTGTTGACAGCGGTGGGGGGGCTGTTTTTCGGCTCAATTAGAGCGTGAAATCGAATTGAATTCGTGCAACGAAGAAAAAAGTTACCGATCAGGCAAGAAGTGAACCTGATTCTAGCTGTGTGTTGCGAGACCGCTATACAGATCCCAAATCCCAAGCGGCACGCACCTGGTTGTCAAGGCGGGTCGAGTCGCTCCCCTTCTCTCCGATCATGAGATTTTTTCCGCCTCCAGATTCCCAATCCCCTTCTTACTTTTCCCCGCAACTCAAGCCAAACAGAGGGTCTCCCTCCCAATCTCCCGAATTGGAACAGCCTCGACCTTGCCGGTCCCCGAGCTCGACCCCGATAACATCACTTTCCCTCACCAACCTGACACGTGGCCCCAGGGGGGAAGGGGAAGAAGCATAATTCGAGGAGTCTGGGCCAGAGCACTCTCCATCCTTCATCTCAGGGACCCACTCTGCGAGCACTTGGCCAGGCCAGTTGCTATGACAGATGCGAGCAGCAGTTTCCTCAATTTACTCACCTACATCATACACTCAGCCTTGATAATGAACGGAAGTGCGAGCGCAGAGGCTAAATAGAACTCTGGCACCTCTTCTCCTAAGTTAACTTCCGGCGCAATGCATCACTTCCGGTGGGCAACCGAAAGTTCGATCTCCTCTCTCTCTCTCTCTCTCTCTCTCTCTCGGTTGATGACGCGTTGACTGACCTCCCGGAAGCTGAAAATATATTTGGAGTTTTTTGAATAGAATTCTTATCGTTGGCAAGATTACTACAGGAGTTAGATTTTGGCATTTGTCAGCTAGTTGCTAACTGGCTGCTGCTTCCGGTATACTCTGGGCGTGTTGTGAGTCATCGTGAGTTATTTAATACTTCAGGCCATTTTTATGCTTTGGGATTTGATGTAGACCGGCTTGTCTAAATTACAGTAGTAAATTACAGTATTACCTGTAGCATGAGTAACTCGTCAGTCATAGACTCATTCAGTATGACCCCTCCACCCCTGTGTTGGTGGTAAAGCGTGACTGTGTGACCCCCTCTACACCTGTGTTGGTGGTAAAGCGTGACTGTGTGACCCCCTCTACACCTGTGTTGGTGGTAAAGCGTGACTGTGTGACCCCCTCTACACCTGTGTTGGTGGTAAAGCGTGACTGTGTGACCCCTCTACCCCTGTGTCACCTTCACCTTCACACGGTAAAGTCTGATCCCCTCCACCCCTGTGTTTGTGGAAAGGTGTGACCCCCTCTCTACCCCTGTGTTGGTGGAAAAGTGTGACCCCCTCTCTACCCCTGTGTTGGTGGAAAAGTGTGACCCCCTCTCTACCCCTGTGTTGGTGGAAAAGTGTGACCCCCTCTACCCCTGTGTTTGTGGAATATTGTGACCCCTTTACCCCTGTGTTGGTGGAAAAGTGTGACCCCCTCTCTACCCCTGTGTTTGTGGAAAAGTGTGACCCCCTCTACCCCTGTGTTTGTGGAAAAGTGTGACCCCCTCTACCCCTGTGTTTGTGGAAAAGTTTGACCCCCTCTTCCCCTGTGTTGGTGGTAAAGTGTAACCCCCTCTACCCCTGTGTTGCGGTAAAGTGTGACCCCCTCTACCCCTGTGTTGGCGGTAAAGTGTGACCCCCTCTTCCCCTGTGTTGGTGGTAAAGAGTGATCCCCTCTACCCCTGTGTTGCGGTAAAGTGTGACCCCCTCTACACCTCGCTGTGCTTAACGATTAATTTTCTATTTTGTTTCAAACTTTTTCCTTCTCCGAGACAGGCTGACAGGATATTCCACTTTTTACAGCCTATCTATCTATCTATCGGTTCTAAAAGAAGACAGGAAACAGGTCAGGCTCGGTTCGAAATGGGCTCCCTGCACCCAACAACCAGCCCCTTGAATCTCAGCCCTTGGCAGGGGGTCCGGCCCAGCCAGTGACCGGACAGATGAGGGGCGGCAGAATCCCAGGAAGGCTGCTGGGACCGGTGCAGCCATGGCGGGTGTCACTTTCTATACTTCCCACAGCTCCCCCCAGCTTCCCAGATTCCTCATCATCAATCAATCCCGATCCGAGCCGCTGATATTCGACAAATTCCTCCCCCTTGTGCCACCCCCATCCCTCCTTCGCTACTTCCCTCAACCTCGGCCAGGCCAGAGAGTGAAAAAAATAAGTGGCATCGCACGGCCTGTTCGGGGGTGCCGCTTGGAGACACGCGACTGAAGGAAGGAAAGAAGCGAGGCGGACTTGAACAAACACTCGAGGCGCTCACTATGGTCCGCTGGAATTGGAACCCGGGGGGGGGGGGGCAATGCAAGGATGGAGCAAACACATATTAGTGCCCGGAACTGTCCGCGCATACACATTTCCTATGCATCCAGAATTTTGGCTGCAGTTATGGTACAGCGTAACAGCGTCACTCGAACTGCTGCCATGGCTCCCGCATGGTCCCTCGGGGGGAGGGGGTGCTGGCGGTGGGACTTCTTCCTTCCACCTTGGCACTTGGGTCTCTGCACTGCAGGGAGATCGGCCAGGGCCTTAGCAACAAGAAATTTTTGCGCCGCTAAGCCAGGTACTATAGCCTCGTGCAGTATAAGCACCCCCTCCCCCCTGATTGCTGCTGTTGCTTCTTCTGCCTTTCCTGATGACTTCTGGCCCACCTCTTTTAGGGCTTTCATGGCCCAGAAATTGGAAACTTGCTCTTAGCTTATCAGTTTGGTCACTGAAAAGTTGTAGTGATCGAAATTATCCCTAATTAAAATCTCCGCGGTTTTCGAATTCTCCAATCTTCACATTCACCCGCCTTCACATTCACCAATCTTCATTCAACAATCTTCACATTCACATTCACCAATATTCACATTCCCCTAATCCCACACTTCCCCACTCTTCACATTCAACAATCTTCACATTCACATTCACCAATCTTCACATTCCCCTAATCCCACACTTCCCCACTCTTCACATTCATCAATCTTCACATTCACCCGCCTTCACATTCACCCGCCTTCACATTCACCAATCTTCACATTCATCAATCTTCTCATTTACCCAATCTTCACATTCACAAAATCTTCACATTCACCAGTCTTCACATTCTCCCAATCTCAGACTTCCCCACTCTTCACATTCAATAATCTTCACATTCACCTATCTTCACATTCACCCTATCTTCACATTCACCCAATCTTCCCATCAACCCAATCTTCACATCTCCCCAATCTTCACATCTCCCCAATCTTCACATCTCCCGAATCTTCACATCTCCCCAATCTTCACATCTCCCCAATCTTCACATTCACCCAATCTTCACATTCCCAAATGTTTGTTCAGAATCCAAATATATTTAAATTAAAACCATTGAACAGGTGGCCACTACCTATTATAAACATCAACATGCATAGCTATTTTCTTGTGGAAAATGGATTGAAAAACATGTTGTTAACGAAAGGCCGGGTGCGTTGAAAAAGAATTTCAAATGCCGAGACTGAAAATTGAGCTCAAGCCCACACAAACCCGATGCCCACTCGGACAACAAGAATGTCGAACTCCAACCCTTCAAGCCTTAATGATGGATGATCTCGGGGTAGGGCGTGAGGGGTTAGACAGGCAGGCAGACAGGCGGACAGACAGACAAGTTTCCATTTGTGAAAGCTCTGCTATTATCGAGCCGGCATCAGCCGGCGGCCCCGTGCGGACCCCCTGGAGGCTTTCCCTTCAGGACAGGAAGCAGACACTGGGTGCAGCCCTGACAGGTTACAAGACACGAAGACGTGAGAGGACCCGACAAGCCCATTCTCGCTTCAGCTCATGATTACGTTAGAGAACTGGGAGGGCAGGATAAATAACTACCGAGATTGGGATCTGTCTTATCCGCCGAGAGAAGGGGAAAATGACCGGGTCTCAAAAAGGCGGGGATAGGAAATCTTGAAGATCGGATTAACTATGCTTATTAAATTATCAATTCCACTATTGACCCCATCTGTTCAAATCCTTTCTCCCCAATCCGTGCAACGAAATTTTGATACAACCAAATTCAATGTAGCGCCTGAGCCGCTGATACTGATAGGGAAAATGTCCCAAGTCGGTCGCTTTTGTATCGACCTGTCTGCAGTTCGGTCATTAGATGAGAAAATCCCCGCTGTTGTTTTTATCCCACAGATCGATTCCGCATCCCTTAATCCGCTTCGAAGCCCTCATTTCAGCTTCTCACGCTTCATCTGTTTAGCGCAGGGGGGGGGGAGGCGGCTAAATAAGGGACAGGTGCAGGAGCGGTGGGCCCCTTGCACACTTTTTCCATTATTATGAATCCCAAATTTGCGGATACCCTATCAGGCTGTGGATTTGGGGAGATTCTATAGCCTGGGGAATAGAAAAAAACTCCCCTTGGGATCTAAACAGACCCATTGGCCTTCTATATTATTTAGGTCAGAAAAAATCTCCCAGCGCAGCAAGTGTGGGGGAGAATTCCCAAGGAGGTCTGGAAGGATGGATCTGGAGTGACGATGATTTTCTTAGCAGCAACTGCGGTCTGCTGAGAGGGAAATGCTGCTAATCAAGTTGGGATTGTGAATTTTTGAGTAAGATTGGAAACTTGAAGAATGTGAAAAATGAGGAATTTAAAGATTGGAGAATGTGAAGCTTGGAGAATGTGAAGCTTGGGGAATGTGAAGCTTGGAGAATGTGAAGCTTGGAGAATGTGAAGCTTGGAGAATGTGAAGCTTGGGGAATGTGAAGCTTGGAGAATGTGAAGCTTGGGGAATGTGAGGCTTGGAGAATGTGAAGCTTGGAGAATGTGAAGCTTGGAGAATGTGAAGCTTGGAGAATGTGAAGCTTGGGGAATGTGAAGCTTGGAGAATGTGAAGCTTGGGGAATGTGAAGCTTGGGGAATGTGAAGCTTGGGGAATGTGAAGCTTGGAGAATGTGATGCTTGGGGAATGTGAAGCTTGGGGAATGTGAAGCTTGGGGAATGTGAAGCTTGGGGAATGTGAAGCTTGGGGAATGTGATGCTTGAGGAATGTGAAGCTTGAGGAATGTGTAGCTTGGAGAATGTGAAGCTTGGAGAATGTGAAGCTTGGAGAATGTGATGCTTGGGGAATGTGAATATTAAAGAATGTAAAGATTGGGGAATGTGAAGATTGGGGAATGTGAAGCTTGGGGAATGTGAAGCTTGGGGAATGTGAAGCTTGGGGAATGTGAAGCTTGGGGAATGTGAAGCTTGGGGAATGTGAAGCTTGGGGAATGTGAAGCTTGGAGGAATGTGAAGCTTGGGGAATGTGAAGCTTGGGGAATGTGAAGCTTGGGGAATGTGAAGCTTGAGGAATGTGAAGCTTGGAGGAATGTGAAGCTTGGGGAATGTGGAGCTTGGAGAATGTGAAGCTTGGAGAATGTGATGCTTTAGGGAACATGAAATTTCGGAGGACGGCAACTAAGGCATGTTAAACTTTGAGATTGTGAATCACTTCCGGTTGCTAGTATTTTCTGCTATGAATTGCTTCCATCGAAAGTTTTGATTTGTGAAAGAGATGCTAATTCCAGATTCTCCGTACAAAGCCTCCTTGGACTTCTCCATCCCTTCGGCTGAGTCAATGCTTCTCCTTCCCTCCCCAGCAGTCAAAACAACCCCATCCAGCCTCATCGAGGCTGGCGCCCGCCTCCCACTAAGCTCATTTCCGGTCTAGCAGAGCGTCCTGAAAATTTGAGAACGAATTTGAAAAAAAAACTGCCCACAGCAGGACCCCCGCTCGCTTCATCAGCACTCAGCCCTTGAGACCTTCACGCCCGACTGACCCAGCCGCCCTCGGGTCGCTGCTTCCAGGGGAGGCGGAAGGAGAATTATCCCATCAAGAGCTACTAATAGCAGCTGCCGAAAAAATTTCTCAACACCTGCTTTTCCTCTCATCGTTTCCCAGGACTCGCTCATTCAGTCTGAGACTGGAGCAGCGGTGGAGGAGGGTGCTCATCGCACATTTTTAACAATGACAATTGTGCTGCAGACAGGCTCATTGAGGCCAAGTTGCCAGAATTCTCGTTTTAAGAGAGATGGTTGTTAGCCTAGTCTGATGCCAACATTTTCTAGAATCTATTAGAAATTCCCCCTTGGACAGAATAAGCTGTAAAATAGTTCAATCAATTCCCCAGGGAATTAGCAAATTTCCTTAGGATTTCAGTTACACGAATACGTCTCTGAAACTAAGGAAATATAACCAATAAAATTCATTATTTTATTGATTTATTAAGTAAGAGAATTTCCAGGAGAGAATTTTGCCAGAAAGAATTCCCCAGGAAAGAATTGCCCAGGAAAATGTTCCCCTGAAAGGAATTGTCTAGGAAAAATTTCCCAGCGTAGAATTGCCATAGGAAAGAATTCCCAGAAGGCCAGAAAAGAGTTCCCCAGAAAATAATTCCCCTGAATAGAATTCTCCAGGTAGGAATTCCCCAGGAAAGAATTTCATGCACGAATTCCAAAATGGCTAACCCGCCTCACTGGGGACTTAACTTAGTCAAGAAAGCCTTAATGACTTGGCACAGTTCGTAATTGCAACAAAATGAGATCATAAATTGGGCACAAATCCGACACAAGCTTACTCGTAAGTGTCCGCCTTTTCTCTACTGAAGAATGCCGTCCAAGATCTGTTTTTATTGGTGCCGTTTGACTATTTTTTGTGTTTATAAGCGCGACCTGCACAGTATTTTAGGATCATAGAGATTAGCTGCCTATTTTACGCGTGCGCTCTAGAAATTTGCATTTCGAACACTGCCCGTGCCTGTGGCACCTCTGTGGCACCCTTTTCAAGTTGTCCCAGTTTCCAAGATGATGTCGGATTACTGCGCACAAATTGCACGAATATTCGAGGTTCAGTCTGTTTCTCTTTCGATAATGTATCAAAGTTTCTGTTGTTTTTCTGCCCGCACCGAGATAAACAAACTATTTTACAGTCTAAACACAAAAAATGTAATCTTAGTTTAAAATTGAAGTATCTATTGAGCGGAGAGGAAATAGTTTAAGGAGGCTGGCGTGACTCGCTTTCAGAGTGATGTTGAAATCCCCAATTCACAATTTCTTGTTCAGAGATTCGCCAAAATTCATATCGGGTCGCTTCACTAAAGTTCACTGACCAGAAACTTCACAGAATTGAAATGCTCAAAGCATCGGTAGGTACGAGTATTTGTTTGGAGAATGTGAAGCTTGAGGAATGTGAAGATTGGGGAACGTGAAGATTGGGGAATATGAAGCTTGGGAGTGTGAAGATTGGGGAATGTGAAGATTGGGGAATGTGAAGATTGGGGAATGTGGAGATTGGGGAATGTGAACATTGAGGAATGTTAAGATTGGGGAATGTGAAGATTGGGGAACGTGAGGGTTTGGGGAATGTGAAGACTGGGGAATGTGAAGACTGGGGAATGTGAAGCTTGGGGAATGTAAAGCTTGGGGAACGTGAAGATTGGGGAACGTGAGGGTTTGGGGAATGTGAAGACTGGGGAATGTGAAGACTGGGGAATGTGAAGCTTGGGGAATGTAAAGCTTGGGGAACGTGAAGATTGGGGAATGTGAAGCTTGGGGAATGGGAAGATTGGGAAATGTAAACATTAGGGAATGTATTAACATTAGGGTTGAAGAATTTGAAGGTTGGGGAATGTAAAGGTTGAGAAATGTGAAGATTTAAGAATGTGAAGATCGAGGAACGTGAAGGCTGGAGAATCTGAAGCTCGGAGATTTTAATGTTTTTTTTCCAAACGTTAATTTCGGGGCTTGTAAATTAGGGGCTATTCGAGATTGTGAATTCACGAATCACCTCCAGCATTGTTGGATAAGGAAGCACGGCATTCAGGCCAGCGCAAGACGGCTTTTAATGTCGATTAGGGCTATCCTAGAGATCCTGGCCCAGCCAGTGTTCCACAGCAATAAAATCGAGCGAGTTTCAGGGTGCAGAGATGGGAGGATTTGGGGCCCTCCGTGGCTCCCCCCTCATTAGCAATTCAATCGGAAGTGATTAATGTGTGCGCGTGCCGTGCCTTGGGATAAAGACTGAACTGAAATCAGCCTGCTCGCTTTCGGGTGCCCACCCCCCACTCCCCGAAGCAGAAGATTAAAAAGGAAATGCGGAAGCGAACGACGAGCGGAGAGATTAGAGGAGACCAGACGAGACGAGAGAAGGCCAGTGGAGGGGCGCAGGGCAGGGGCAGACAGACAGACAAGCACAGAGGAGAAACATGGTTTCCAAATTCTGAGCACAGACCGGTCATGCGGTGACCCAGATAGTGGAGAGGAAGCAGCAGCAGCAGCAGCAGCTGTGACAGAAACTTTACTGTCTAAGAATCGACACACACTCAGTGGGGCATGGGTGTCTGCTTTTTCTGTCAAGAAGCACCTGGCAGTGTGAGAATGTAATTTACTTTCAAGGTTCTAAGGTGTTTTACAACTAAAAGCAGACAAGCAAGCAATAATTCTTCCAAGCAAGTCTGCTACTAGATTTTTTTCCTTTTCTCCAATATTATTTTGAAGCTTTAGAAATCTGCGTACCCGAAGTTATTGAAGTGTCAGCTTTTCGATGGGGGGGGGCAGACATGGGAGAAATCCCAGCTGCTGCCGGCGTCAATGGTAATCGGACTCCAAGCTCTCAGTCCTCCTCCTCCTCCGCACGGGCTTAAAATGCTCTCTGATAATTAATTGCATGCAAGACCTGGGCGGAACTTTGGCCGCCTTTGGGCTTGCGCAAACCTTATGCGAATGTATGCCTATAGTCGTATGTGTGTGTATATACTGTTAAGTCTCTTGATTGCGCAATCATTTACAGTCAAACGCCTGCGGGTTAAACGCGCCGGTCACGGTTGAACCCCCCCCCGCCCGAGTGCCTGACTGCGCTGCAGACGCTCATTAAAGCCAGGTACAATGCGTTAAACAATGGAACTTATACACTCGAAGCTTCAAAAACCCGCCAAACCAGAATTGTATAAGAGGCTTCTGTATGCTTAAACTGCTTTTGCTGCTTCTGCTATTAGAAGAGTGACCCTTTAGTCCGAGCGAAAGCAGGAGGCAAACATGGCGCGGGCGGGCCTTAGCGCTGAGTGGCCGGTTTGAGTGGCCGGCAAAAGCACTTCGGTGCCTGTCGTAGCGGGACAAAATCAGACCAATTGGTGGCTGTGGCCCTCTTCTAAAAGCAGAGAGCAGAACAAGAGAGGAAGGAGAAAGGCGTCGCGGATAATGGCGGACCCGAAGGGTTGGTCAAAGAGAATTGGGAGCTGTTAAACAGGATTTTCATTTTAATTTCTCTATTTGCTCTGCTCAACCTGAGCACCTCACTATTGCGAGGTGGCTGCCCTCTCGAACAGTAAACGAATGGGCTCAATTGCTTTGACTAGGAGCAAATCTAATTGCTGTCAAACAGAAGACCTGTTTGCTCGATTGTTCTCCGTCCCTAATGTTTTACTTTTAACATAATTATGAAATATGATTAATAGGGCTGAATATTTCTTGAAAAAACTCGACGAGCGGTAAAAGCGTGACTCTCGCGCCGCCACCCCAGGTTCGATTCCGTTCGCGGTCACATTTATTTGGGGCTTGTGTGCATGAACATTGGCCTATAGGTTGGCGTGCGATTTGAAGACAGACAGACAGACAGACAGACAGACAGACAGACAGACAGACAGACAGGCAGACAGACAGGCAGACAGACAGACAGACAGACAGACAGACAGGCAGACAGACAGACAGACAGACAGACAGACAGACAGACAGACAGACAGACAGACAGACAGACAGACAGACAGACAGATAGGCAGACAGACAGACAGACAGACAGACAGACAGACAGACAGACAGACAGACAGACAGACAGACAGACAGACATACAGACAGACAGACAGACTCCCAAGGCACAGAGACTAGACAGTCAGGGCCGCTGTACACCCTGTGTGAGCGTGTACACGAGTGCATGCCTGTGTACAGTATTCAGGAGGCAGCGGAACGGGCAGGATTGCCGTCAGCGCTGGTTGTGGAACCATGTCGCCGAAGGCGTAGCGCCAGGGTGCCTGCAGCCCTGCTGCAAATCTTTATTTATTTATTTTATGGTAAGCTGATATTGCAAAAACGAATAAATTTCTGCATATTTGTTTTTTAACTTAACTCCACCTACAATGTCAATCAATGCACAAATTTGAATTTCTACAAACTGCTCTGCGCTATCTGATTACACCAAATCTGCAGCCAGTCGTGCATGAAAATACTGCTTAGCTAATTTGTTCGGGCTAGAACTGATGCAGATCTTATCCCTAAAAATGTTATAGTGCTCAGCAGCTGGTGGTGTATCAAATTCTGCAACTCTGCATTTGTCACGTCCTCAATACATTTCGACTTTTTTATGTGTATTGCTATTAATAGAAATTTGATACTTTCAATGGAGAAGCGCTTCGTCCGGTCTGGGTGAAACTTGCTGGTTTCCCCTGCAGTCCACAGAATTAGTGCTTGTAGTTAGCGCGTTGGACTTGGATCCGTGACTTGAGAAGGATTTTCTAATCTTTATTGTCTCGCACCATCTCTTGTGTCTTCTACCTGACACATTCTATCGCGTCATGTAGAACTTCCTGACACAATATTACCTGACACATTCTATCGCGTCATGTAGAACTTCCTGACACAATATTACCTGACACATTCTATCGCGTCATGTAGAACTTCCTGACAAAATATTACCTGACACATTCTATTGCGTCATGTAGAACTTCCTGACACAATATTACCTGACACATTCTATTGCGTCATGTAGAACTTCCTGACACAATATTACCTGACACATTCTATCGCGTCATGTAGAACTTCCTGACACAATAGCATCTGACACATTCTATTGCGTCATGTAGAACTTCCTGACACGATATTACCTGACACATTCTATTGCATCGTGTAGAACTTCCTGACACAATATTACCTGACACATTCTATTGCGTCATGTAGAACTTCCTGACGCAATATTAACTGACAAATTTTATTGTGGCATCTAGAACTTCCTGACACAGTAGCATCTGACACATTTTATTGCGTCGCCTATAACTTCCTGACACAGTAGCATCTGACACATTTTATTGCGTCACCTATAACTTCCTGACACAGTAGCATCTGACACATTTTATTGCGTCACCTATAACTTCCTGACACAGTAGCATCTGACACATTTTATTGCGTCACCCATAACTTCCTGACACAGTAGCATCTGACACATTTTATTGCGTCACCTATAACTTCCTGACACAGTAGCATCTGACACACTGACATGTACGCAGTCTGATATCTGCTGTTCAGAACTATCGCTCATTCCAGCCACTAACTGTCAGTCAAGTCAATCAATTTTCGTCAAAATTTCTGTCAGCCCTTGCGAGAGAAGCTCATTTTAAAATCTTATTCGTCAGTCAACAGTCTCCTCTGATTTCCTTTGCTTATAAAATTTCTAATTCTTATCATTTCATTATGCCTCTAAGAATATATAATAATTATCGAATTTCTCACGCCTCGTGCAACAGCTCCGAAGTCCCGAAAGTTGCCTGAGGGGACACCTGCCAGCCCGGGGGGGGGGCACAGCAGCGCAGCAGGTGGTCTCTCAGCGGACAGACGCGCGTGCGTGCCACTCCCCCTCCGCCTCCCTCCCCACCGAAGGTGGCAAATACAGAAATAGGAGACGGGACTAAAAGAGGAAAATGGGCCCCCCCCATTTCCTGCTGAATAGATAGCGAGCGAGAGAGAAAAAGGCTGTCTGTCTGTCTGTCTATGGTATTAATGGGACCGAAAAAATCGTCGCCCCCCCCTCAGCCCCCTCAGACCATAGACAATCGCGGCGAAAATAACCTGATACCAATTAGGGGTTTTTGGCCGGGCTGGGCGGGCTTGGGATGAGGGGGTTGCCCCGTCCTTTCTGTCGTCTCTGAGCCCCCCGAGCCTGATTGTGCTTCCTTCCGCTTGAACCTTCGCCGCCTCCCATCTGGGGTCTCCCATTGCCAGTCCCAGGCCAGAGAGGGCACAGAGGCTCCCTGTCAGGCGCCCAGACACAGGCTAAAAGGCGCCCAAATTTATATATTATAAGTGAAAGAAATCTGAAAGTAACAGGTGTTCCCTGAGGCGGGGTTTCCCCTCGAACCCCTCTAAAACCAAAACCCTTTCACTAGCTTCCTACTGCTGCGCGTTAATTGGGGAAAATTGGGTATTGGAGCAAGAGCTCGAAGAGAATTAGACTGCCGAGCCTTTGACAGCTCTTAGCGGGAGGGCTGTGATGAGGGCGGAAAAAAGTGCTATGAAGACGACCCTGCACCTGCTCCATCGTACTCAGCAGGGGCGGCTGGAGATTGATAACGCGCGGGTTTTGTCACCAACTGGCTTGAGAGAATCAGACGGAGACAGAGAATGATCAACGCAATTTTGATTGCGTCAATGCCTACTGGCAAACTCTGCTTGCGCAAGAAAGTCCGCAGTTTGAGAACGATTAGGACTGAAAGGGCAGAGATACGGAGAACAATGCAGAAGGGTTGCTGGGGCAGCCGCAGGGTGGCGGAGTCGAAAAAGAAGAAAAACGAACTGTTTGCGCAACTCCTGCGTCTTATTATTTAGTTGCCGTTTCTGATTGCGCAGACCAGACCTGAGAGTCTTTTATCCTGTTTATTTAATTACTGTTGCTTTGGCAACTATGAATTTAACTTTTTTCAGCAGATTTGAGTTAGTTTCCGATTGAGGACGTTGAGAATTTTCTCTGTCTGTCTGTCTGTCTGTCTGTCTGTCTGTCTGTCTGTCTGTCTGTCTGTCTGTCTGTCTGTCTGTCTGTCTGTCTGTCTGTCTGCCTGTCTGCCTGCCTGCCTGCCTGCCTGCCTGTCTGCCTGCCTGTCTGCCTGCCTGTCTGTCTGCCTGCCTGTCTGTCTGTCTGTCTGTCTGTCTGTTTGTCTGTCTGTTTGTCTGTCTGCCTGTCTGCCTGCCTGCCTGTCTGCCTGCCTGTCTGCCTGCCTGTCTGTCTGCCTGCCTGCCTGCCTGTCTGCCTGTCTGCCTGCCTGCCTGTCTGCCTGCCTGTCTGTCTGCCTGCCTGCCTGCCTGCCTGTCTGCCTGTCTGCCTGTCTGCCTGCCTGCCTGTCTGCCTGCATGTCTGTCTGCCTGCCTGTCTGTCTGCCTGTCTGTCTGTCTGTCTGTCTGTCTGTCTGCCTGCCTGCCTGCCTGCCTGCCTGCCTGTCTGTCTGTCTGTCTGTCTGTCTGTCTGCCTGCCTGTCTGTCTGTCTCTCTGTCTGTCTGTCTGTCTGTCTGTCTGTCTGTCTGTCTGTCTGTCTGTCTGTCTGTCTGTCTGTCTGTCTGTCTGCCTGTCTGTCTGCCTGCCTGTCAATAAATTCATAGATCCGTCAGCCCCAACTGATGGAGGCGGGTATCCAGCAGTGTCAGACAGTCAATCTCGCTATCTCTTTAGTCTTGACTTGATCAGTCTCTCAGCAATCGATTCCATAATTAGGCGTTAGTTGCCACCCAGCGCAGGACAGGCGGGTACCAACACCTTGCACAGGCGGTCGCCGATCGGGTGTTCCCTCCGCTCGCTGACAGCCCCAACTAAAAAGGGCGGTGGCGCGTGCCCCGCTCCTGAGGACCAACTCCAGCGAATCGATATTTAAATTAGTGCGTCGAGTGTCCCGTCTGCCCCGGCTCGGGTTTTGGGCTGCCGCTATCTGCCACGGCGGGGCGGTGGCCCAGGCCAAGGAAGAGTCAGCGAAGCATATGGAAGACTCCGGCAGGCAGCCAGGGCGCCAACACAGCGAATAATTGACCCCCCCCACCCGCCTTACCGACAGGCTAAGTCAAACAAAACCTTTGAGTCTGAAGGAAAGCCGACACAGGCGGGCGATGCCGAGCCATGGCAACCGCCAGTTAAGGAAGGAAGGAAGAAATTGCCGCCGCGACCCGGCCAGACAGTTAGTTTATGGGCCAATCCTCAGGGATGGGGTTGGTCGCCGAGTTTCAAGTCGGGGGAGAGCGACGTGAAAACTCTCCAAACTACTCTCGAACTTAGATGAGCACAGTCGCGCAACCCGGGAGGCACTGGCCGACCGGGCGGGCGCAGGTGCTTCGGCGTGGAATTTTCAAGTAGAATTTTTATCGAACTGCATACTCGTAGAAATAGACTCTCGAGAGGCAGCTCTGCATAGACAGACGTCTATGGTATAAAGACTGGCTTTGAGGGCGGAGTTGCACCAACTGAGGCTCCGGTTTTTTAGCACCTTTCCTTGTCGTGTGCGAATAAAATTAGGCTGAAAAAACTTCCCCATATATAACTCCCCCCCTAGACCTAAGCGCTCACTCTCAGAGAGAGAAAATGGTCTTGTTGATGGCGCCTCTGAGATGTCCATCAAATCGTTCACCAGGCAGCCTAACCCTGCATACCGGTCTGCTCCAGTTTCCAGGACTGCGATCGAGTCACAGAGCCACTTTGAGTAATAATAACAATAATACATCAACTCATATAGCGACAGCACCTGACCCGATCTGTCAGTCAATAGCCAGTTTTTTCCTGAGCGGAATGCTGTGGCTGTTGCTCAACTCAACCGGAAACAGAGCATGCGTGAACTCGCAAATAAAAACACACACACAGGGGGCGGTGGGTCGGAGTCGGTCAGGGCAGCTGCAAATTTCTGTTTCGTACGTTTTTTGCTCTTCTCAGTTTCTTCAGTTTTCTCTTGGCAAGGGGGGGGGTGGCTACCGAGTCAGGCTGCGGCCAGCAGCAGTGGCGACCCCCGGGTTTCCCAGGCCGCCCCAGCCCTGGAATCCGGCCGCTCTTCTCACCCGCTGCTAGCCCGGGCTTGAGTTGGCAGGCGGCCAGACATCTGTAGAAAAAACTAAGCGAAGACGAGACTCTCGAACTACTGGGGCTGTCCGGAAATTACCGCCAGTGTTTGCTCATACTGGAAATTTGAATATTCTCCTATTTGAGTCATGGTAGCGGCCTTAGAAAAGCAGATAGATAGGTAGATAGATAGATAGATAGATAGATAGATAGATAGATAGATAGATAGATAGATAGATAGATAGATAGATAGATAGATAGATAGATAGATAGATAGATAGATAGATAGATAGATAGATAGATAGATAGATAGATAGATAGATAGATAGATAGATAGATAGATAGATAGAAAGATAGATAGATAGATAGACAGACAGACAGACAGACAGACAGACAGACAGACAGACAGACAGACAGACAGACAGACAGACAGACAGACAGACAGACAGACAGACAGACAGACAGACAGACAGACAGACAGACAGACAGACAGACAGACAGACAGACAGACAGACAGACAGACAGACAGACAGACAGACAGACACTGATGCAATGCTTTCATAAAAATCAAATAGGCTTTTAGAATCTTCAGTCATTCAGAAATCAGTTTCGCCTCTCGCTGCTGTCAGTTTATTGTTTCAACTGCAAACATAAACGGAGCGATCGCCCCCCCCTCTCTTGAGTTGAAATGAGACGACTGCATAATGAAGCTAAGCTGCTGGTTCCAAACCGAATGCATCCACTACAGCAGTGGCCCGCGGTCTCCAGCTGTGAACGGCGGGGACTCTCCATCGGACAGGATCGGGAAGTCAGTCATTCAGCAGAATCCGAGCGCCCGAGCCGGGCCATTTTGGGCTTCTTTTGTTTTCACAACGGCCCCCTCTTTCAACTATTTTTTCCTAACCGAATTTCTGGGACTTCGCAACTGTCACAAAAATGTCAAGGTGAGGTTGTAGAGAGCGAAAAAAACTTGCAAGGATTGTCAAGATGGAAGCTGCAGATGAAGCTAGTATACTGTAGTGTAGGGTTTTCCTCAGTTCTTGGCTGTCAGGAGAAAAGACAAATATACAAATGGTGTGGTGGCGTCTCTTGGAACGGTTTCTGATGGTCAATCTGATCAAGGAGGTGCCTTGAAGCAGGAGCTGGAATATCTAGATTCCAGTCCTCATTTCTCATGAGAGGGCGCCAGCTACAGAGGGGGCGCCAGCTACAGAGGGGGCGCCAGCTACAGAGGGGGCGCCAGCTACAGAGGGGGTGCCAGCCACAGAGAGGGCGCGAGCTACAGAGGGGGCACCAGCTACAGAGGGGCGCCAGCTACAGAGGGGGCGCCAGCTACAGAGGGGGCACCAGCTACAGAGGGGGCGCCAGCTACAGAGGGGGCACCAGCTACAGAGGGGGCGCCAGCTACAGAGGGGGCGCCAGCCACAGAGAGGGCGCGAGCTACAGAGGGGGCGCCAGCTACAGAGGGGGCGCCAGCTACAGAGGGGGCGCGAGCTACAGAGGGGGCACCAGCTACAGAGGGGCGCCAGCTACAGAGAGGGCGCCAGCTACCGAGAGGGCGCGAGCTACAGAGGGGGTGCCAGCTACAGAGGGGCACCAGCTACAGAGGGGCGCCAGCTACAGAGAGGGCGCCAGCTACCGAGAGGGCGCGAGCTACAGAGGGGGTGCCAGCTACAGAGGGGCACCAGCTACAGAGGGGCGCCAGCTACAGAGAGGGTGCCAGCTACAGAGGGGCGCCAGCTACAGAGAGGGTTCGAGCTACAGAGGGGGCGCCAGCTACAGAGGGGGCGCCAGCTACAGAGGGGGCGCCAGCTACAGAGGGGGCGCCAGTGTAAGAGAGGGCGCCAGCTACCGAGAGGGCGCGAGCTACAGAGGGGCTGCCAGCTACAGAGGGGCGACAGCTACAGAGGGGGTGCCAGCTACAGAGGGGGTGCCAGCTACAGAGGGGCGACAGCTACAGAGGGGGTGCCAGCTACAGAGGGGCGCCAGCTACAGAGAGGGTTCGAGCTACAGAGGGGGCGCCAGCTACAGAGGGGGCGCCAGTGTAAGAGAGGGCGCCAGCTACCGAGAGGGCGCGAGCTACAGAGGGGGTGCCAGCTACAGAGGGGGCGCCAGCTACAGAGGGGCGCCAGCTACAGAGAGGGCGCGAGCTACAGAGGGGCACCAGCTACAGAGAGGGCGCCAGCTACAGAGAGGGCGCCAGCTGTAGAAAGGGCGCCAGCTACAGAGAGGGCGCGGGCTACAGAGGAGGCGCCAGCTACTGAAGGGGCGCCAGTGTAAGAGAGGGCGCCAGTGTAAGAGAGGGCGCCAGTGTAAGAGAGGGCGCCAGTGTAAGAGAGGGCGCCAGTGTAAGAGAGGGCGCCAGCTACCGAGAGGGCGCGAGCTACAGAGGGGGTGCCAGCTACAGAGAGGGCGCGGGCTACAGAGGGGGCGCCAGCTACAGAGGGGCGCCAGCTACTGAGGGGGCGCCAGCTACAGAGGGGGCGCCAGCCACAGGGAGGGCGCCAGCTACTGAGGGGGCGCCAGCTACAGAGGGGGCGCCAGCTACCGAGAGGGCGCGAGCTACAGAGGGGGTGCCAGCTACAGAGGGGACGCCAGCTACAGAGGGGCGCCAGCTACAGAGAGGGTTCGAGCTACAGAGGGGGCGCCAGCTACAGAGGGGGCGCCAGTGTAAGAGAGGGCGCCAGCTACAGAGAGGGCGCCAGCTGTAGAAAGGGCGCCAGCTACAGAGAGGGCGCGGGCTACAGAGGGGGCGCCAGCTACAGAGGGGGCGCCAGCTACAGAGGGGGCGCCAGCTACTGAGGGGGCGCCAGCTACTGAGGGGGCGCCAGTGTAAGAGAGGGCGCCAGTGTAAGAGAGGGCGCCAGTGTAAGAGAGGGCGCCAGCTACCGAGAGGGCGCCAGCTACTGAGGAGGCGCCAGCTACAGAAGGGCTACCAGCTACAGCTACAGACGACTGGTTTTGTATGCCGGCTGCAATGAGCTGCTTGTCACAATGCCACTCCTACTGAGACTAAGAAGGCTGAAAGCATATTCTAGGTAGAATAGGGATTGCAATCCAATATTTTAAGTTCTGTTTAATCAGCTCTATGGTTAATTCCACTACAACACAACTCACTGAGGAAGGGGAGGCTGTCTAAACATTTTACCAACTGCGCGCTGCTTGGTAGAGTTAGCAGGTGTTTCAAGGTCTTGCTCAGATTTCTAATAGTCAGACATCATGCATTACACACTATAGGTAGTCTGCAGGATTTACGGATGTGTTGCTACAATTTAGCGCGCACTTGTGGAGTCAGGATTGTTTATATTGTTGGAGGCTAATACAGTATTGTATCAAATCTGTCTCTGCGGCTTTACAGTCCGGACTGAATGTGTTTGGGCTTGGATGTGTATACAAATCCAAGCGTATTATTTTGTGCGCTTTTGCGTTCGGTACGGATGTACTGCGTTTCACTACAGCATTCGGTGAAAGTGAGACATGGGGCTCAGTAAGAGAGAGAGAGTCAGTGAGAGAGTCAGTGAGAGAGTCAGTGAGAGAGTCAGTGAGAGAGTCAGTGAGAGAGTCAGTGAGAGAGTCAGTGAGAGAGTCAGTGAGAGAGTCAGTGGGAGAGTCAGTGAGAGAGTCAGTGAGAGAGTCAGTGGGAGAGTCAGTGAGAGAATCAGTGAGATAGTCAGTGGGAGAGTCAGTGAGAGAGTCAGTGAGAGATTCAGTGAGAGTGTCAGTGAGAGAGTCAGTGAGAGAGTCAGTGAGAGAGTTAGTGAGAGAGTCAGTGAGAGAGTCAGTGAGAGAGTCAGTGAGAGAGTCAGTGGGAGAGTCATTGAAAGAGTCAGTGAGAGAGTCAGTGGGAGAGTCAGTGGGAGAGTCAGTGGGAGAGTCAGTGAGAGAGTCAGTGAGAGAGTCAGTGAGAGAGTCAGTGAGAGAGTCAGTGAGAGAGTCAGTGGGAGAGTCATTGAAAGAGTCAGTGAGAGAGTCAGTGGGAGAGTCAGTGGGAGAGTCAGTGAGAGAGTCAGTGAGAGAGTCAGTGAGAGAGTCAGAGAGAGAGTCAGTGAGAGAGTCAGTGAGAGAGTCAGTGAGAGAGTCAGTGAGAGAGTCAGTGAGAGTCAGTGAGAGAGTCAGTGGGAGAGTCAGTGAGAGAGTCAGTGAGAGATTCAGTGAGAGAGTCAGTGAGAGAGTCAGTGAGAGAGTCAGTGGGAGAGTCAGTGAGAGACTCAATGAGAGACTCAGTGGAGAGTTGGTGGGAGAGAAGAGGACTAACAGAGAGAAGGGAGATTTACGACCAGCTGATTCCTCAGTGGCAGAGTTCGCTAAAACTTCGAACCAGTAGGGTGCAAGTGCACCGCAGTGTGGCAGTCAATATCTCCGCAGCTTCATCCGCAGCTTCCCAGCGTCTCACACTGGGATGTCGTATATAACTAATTGAAACCGAAACTCGATGTGCCTCAATAGAATTTCAAAGCCCATTGCAGCTACGTGTTTTTATAGAGCGGCCATCTCCAAGCTGAAGAAATACCATATAGATATTTTAATGGTACCCATTGCTCTGCAGCTGTAGGGGGCTGGTCCGCCATCTGGCAACCAGAATTCTCACGGAATCTATGTTATATGAATATATAAGCTTTGCCTTGACTCCCAAATAGATCTTAGAAGGGGTCTAAATCCCAACTGTCAAACGGCATGGTGGGGTGGCGCGGAGCCCGGACCTGTGTTTGCTTTGGGATTCTAAGAGAAACTCAGAATCCCAATTATAATATATGTAAATTGTAAAGATCTTTTGGCTGTGCAATGGACGCGCAGGGAACTCGGGCCATATGCTCCTTGGTAGCATGCGATTCTTAAAACTGTTTTATTACAACCCGAATCGTCACCAACCCGAGGGTTCACCAACCCGAATATTCACTAAACAGAATCTTCAACCAAACAGAATCTTCACCATCCAAAATATTCACCAACCCGAATCTTCAACAACCCGAATCTTCACCAACCCTAATCTTTCCCATCCAGAATCTTCACCAACCCGAGTATTCACCAACCCGAATCTTCACCAACCCGAATCTTCACCAACCCGACTCTTCACCAACCCGAAGCTTCACCAACCCGAATCTTCACCAACCCGAATCTTCACCAACCCGACTCTTCACCAACCCGAATCTTCGCCAACCCGAATCTTCACCAACCCGAATCTTCACCAACCCGAATCTTTACTGACCGAAATTCGATTTGTTATTTAAGGATTTCCGTCAAGATGGGCCGATTACCATTTGAGCGATAACACTGGCTTCAATTGCAACATATAGCGAATATTTGAGACAGTTAAACTTCAACCAGGCTGTCAAAAGCAAATATGATCCCAATAAAAAGAAACCGCCATTCTGATCCCCTTTAACTAAGCCGCAGAGCAGCCAGTCAGTCGCTGCCTGGCAACTCCCCCCCCCCGGATCTGTCCGCACGACTTTGACGGGACCGGCTTCGACAAAAAAACGAAGTTTTTTATTTCTAATCATAAAAAAAATATATTTCACGCACGCAGCTCATCTCATCTTTGCAATCCGCTGAGGGAGTCAACCGTCAATCGGCTCGGCTCTTGCTGTCATCAGATTGTTTGCTTTGCATTAAAATCCCACCGTCAACCCCCCCCCCCCGAAAAAAAGCTAGAACTCTGACGGACTTGTGCCTTGGATACAGAGCATTATTTCTACTTTACTTAGATGAGGCTTAACCAAATTGCTAAAAGGTAAACAGCGGGGCTCGGAAGAATCTCCATCATCCACTTCAAATTGAATTCACGAAATTATCCCCGAGAATTCCTGTTGGCGGGGTTCCGGTCCCCCAGCCCCCATCTACCTGATCTACCTACTGTGCTGTCACGTCACGTCACTGTTTGTCATTTTGCCGATAACTTCACAAAGATTTTGAGCCTTCTCAATCACCCCTCCCCCACCGACTGTCCTCGGCTTATGCTCCACTCAGAAATATTGAGAAAAATATGAGGTCTCACACAATAGGACAGGCAGAGTCTTTGAAACTCTCTCATTTCCACGGAGGCCACTTATCTTCAATTGTGAAGTACCGTGAGGGGCAGGATCTGGAGCAGTCTTTGTACTGGAATCTTTGTCCCTATTCGGTGCAGAAGTAATTCACTGTAAACATTTTCACCCTTAGTTAGCTTCATAAAAGTTCAAGTGAGCCGTGAACTTGAAGGTTCAAGATTAGTTTATTGGGGTAAAAAGTATTCAGCAGTGGCGTGGGACACTTCTACATCCTCAGCGACCCAATGCACCGAGTTCCTTCAACTGTGGGACCGCGACACTCCTCAGCAAACATATAAAACACATTAAAACTGACAGCTGAAAAAGTGTGGATCACCAAAAAAGTAATGGCGCCCCCTGTTTCCATCTTCCGTTGCTTCTAAAACCTGTCCAAGTTTTTGTCTCTCTTGTTTGTTTATAAAAGAAAAGTGAAAAAAACGTTTTTCCCCCGAAAAATCCCAACGGGGCCGCAATAAAGTCTGGGGACAAATATCCCCTCCGCTTTCAAGTCCGATCAGGCCATTTGATTAGCTATTTGTTTTAACAGAAGCCTAATTCCCTGCTGGCCCTGTCCGCGTATTTGCTTACCTTTCTGCTGTCTGCACAGGTGTTGCAACAGACAGGCCTATGCATATACAGCTAGTCTTAGTAGAACGCGGGCTTGCGACAAAAAACAAACAGTAAAAGACACCAAGGAAGGAGTTGCTGGCTCCAAATATAGAAATCGAGCTGCTGTAGTCTTTGGGGCAATGAGTCAGCTCTAAGTATGGTGTGCGGACTTGCCCGCTGAGTGACAGGTGAAGGGGAAATTGGGGGCCGGCTTGATGAAGCGCAAACACACACTTTCAGTGTGCCCGCCTATGCCGCCTTGAAGGAATCTGCAATTCCGCGTCTGAACTTCGGAGCTCAGCGGGGGGCAGCGGTCCGGCCCTGATAGCCAGAATGGGAATGTTTGATTTGCTTGGCTGGCGCGCGTGCTCCCAGCCCAGGACGTCTGAACACCTGGACTCGAAGCGGAGCAACAGAACTTCCCCAATTTGCTGTCTATCTATCTATCTATCTATCCATCTATCTATCTATCTATCTATCTATCTATCTATCTATCTATCTATCTATCTATCTATCTATCTATCTATCTATCTATCTATCTATCTATCTATCTACGAGTATCTATCTATCTATCTATCTATCTATCTATCTATCTATCTATCTATCTATCTATCTATCTATCTATCTATCTATCTATCTATCTATCTATCTATCTATCTATCTATCTATCTATCTATCTATCTATCTATCTATCTATCTATCTATCTATCTATCTATCTACCTGTTTTCAATCCAAGAACCCAGCCCTCTCCAGTGGTCCTTGGCCCGGCTCCGCCTGCTGATCCCGCATAGGGAAAATCATATATGCCATTGTGTTTGGTCACGAACTGATTTTAGCCGGGGGCGGACTCTCCCATACCGCTCTCACAGCTGAGGCAGAGCCAGAGACAACATCTGTTGTTTGCCGAAATAAAACCCCCCCCAGTGCACCCCAATTTTATGCATTTTATCTTCTGCTATCCTCGGCTCCCTCTCCTCCCCCGGTCATTCCGCTTGAAGTGAGATCCATAATAATAAAATTATTTAACTTGAAGCTGATGCGGGCCAATGGTCCTGGGTTCATTCGCTATTTATTACAGATATTCATTGTTGAATGACATTGTTCCTCACCTGAGAAAGGGAACGCTAATTATCATAATCCGCCTTTTAATTATGCCTGCTGAATGACTTCTGTGGGAAGTCCGTTGAGCAGAAAGCAGCCTGACTCTCTCTCTCTCTGGTGAGAGTCAGGAAGAGATCTGGTGAGAGTCAGGAAGAGTTCTGGAGAGAGTCAGGAAGAGATCTGGTGAGAGTCAGGAAGAGATCTGGTGAGAGTCAGGAAGAGATCTGGTGAGAGTCAGGAAGAGATCTGGAGAGAGTCAGGAAGAGATCTGGTGAGAGTCAGGAAGAGATCTGGAAAGAGTCAGAAAGAGATCTGGAAAGAGCCAGGAAGAGATCTGGAGAGTCAGGAGGAGAACTGGAGAGTCAGGAAGGGATTTGGAGACAGTCAGGAAGAGATCTGGAGACAGTCAGGAAGGGATCTGGAGAGAGTCAGGAAGGGATCTGGAGAGAGTCAGGAAGGGATCTGGAGAGAGTCAGGAAGGGATCTGGAGAGAGTCAGGAAGGGATCTGGAGAGAGTCAGGAAGAGATCTGGTGAGAGTCAGGAAGAGATCTGGAGAGAGTCAGGAAGAGATCTGGTGAGAGTCAGGAAGAGATCTGGTGAGAGCCAGGAAGAGATCTGGTGACAGTCAGGAAGAGATCTGGTGAGAGTCAGGAAGAGATCTGGTGAGAGTCAGGAATAGATCTTGTAATAGTCAGGAAGAGATCTGGTGAGAGTCAGGAAGAGATCTGGTGAGAATCAGGAATAGATCTTGTAATAGTCAGGAAGAGATCTGGTGACAGTCAGGAAGAGATCTGGTGAGAGTCAGGAAGAGATCTGGTGAGAGTCAGGAAGAGATCTGGTGAGAATCAGGAATAGATCTTGTAATAGTCAGGAAGAGATCTGGTGAGAATCAGGAATAGATCTTGTAATAGTCAGGAAGAGATCTGGTGACAGTCAGGAAGAGATCTGGTGAGAGTCAGGAAGAGTTCTGGAGAGAGTCAGGAAGAGATCTGGTGAGAGTCAGGAAGAGATCTGGTGAGAGTCAGGAAGAGATCTGGTGAGAGTCAGGAAGAGATCTGGAGAGAGTCAGGAAGAGATCTGGTGAGAGTCAGGAAGAGATCTGGAAAGAGTCAGAAAGAGATCTGGAAAGAGCCAGGAAGAGATCTGGAGAGTCAGGAGGAGAACTGGAGAGTCAGGAAGGGATTTGGAGACAGTCAGGAAGAGATCTGGAGACAGTCAGGAAGGGATCTGGAGAGAGTCAGGAAGGGATCTGGAGAGAGTCAGGAAGGGATCTGGAGAGAGTCAGGAAGGGATCTGGAGAGAGTCAGGAAGGGATCTGGAGAGAGTCAGGAAGAGATCTGGTGAGAGTCAGGAAGAGATCTGGAGAGAGTCAGGAAGAGATCTGGTGAGAGTCAGGAAGAGATCTGGTGAGAGCCAGGAAGAGATCTGGTGACAGTCAGGAAGAGATCTGGTGAGAGTCAGGAAGAGATCTGGTGAGAGTCAGGAATAGATCTTGTAATAGTCAGGAAGAGATCTGGTGAGAGTCAGGAAGAGATCTGGTGAGAATCAGGAATAGATCTTGTAATAGTCAGGAAGAGATCTGGTGACAGTCAGGAAGAGATCTGGTGAGAGTCAGGAAGAGATCTGGTGAGAGTCAGGAAGAGATCTGGTGAGAATCAGGAATAGATCTTGTAATAGTCAGGAAGAGATCTTGTAATAGTCAGGAAGAGATCTGGTGAGAATCAGGAATAGATCTTGTAATAGTCAGGAAGAGATCTGGTGAGAATCAGGAATAGATCTTGTAATAGTCAGGAAGAGATCTGGTGAGAATCAGGAATAGATCTTGTAATAGTCAGGAAGAGATCTGGTGAGAATCAGGAATAGATCTTGTAATAGTCAGGAAGAGATCTGGTGACAGTCAGGAAGAGATCTGGTGAGAGTCAGGAAGAGATCTGGTGAGAGTCAGGAATAGATCTTGTAATAGTCAGGAAGAGATCTGGTGAGAGTCAGGAAGAGATCTGGTGAGAATCAGGAATAGATCTTGTAATAGTCAGGAAGAGATCTGGTGAGAATCAGGAATAGATCTTGTAATAGTCAGGAAGAGATCTGGTGAGAATCAGGAATAGATCTTGTAATAGTCAGGAAGAGATCTGGTGACAGTCAGGAAGAGATCTGGTGAGAGTCAGGAAGAGATCTGGTGAGAGTCAGGAATAGATCTTGTAATAGTCAGGAAGAGATCTGGTGAGAGTCAGGAAGAGATCTGGTGAGAGTCAGGAATAGATCTTGTAATAGTCAGGAAGAGATCTGGTGAGAGTCAGGAAGAGATCTGGTGAGAATCAGGAATAGATCTTGTAATAGTCAGGAAGAGATCTGGTGACAGTCAGGAAGAGATCTGGTGAAAGCCAGGAAGAGATCTGGTAATAGTCAGGAAGAGATCTGGTGACAGTCAGGAAGAGATCTGGTGAGAGTCAGGAAGAGATCTGGTGAGAATCAGGAATAGATCTTGTAATAGTCAGGAAGAGATCTGGTGACAGTCAGGAAGAGATCTGGTGAGAGTCAGGAAGAGATCTGGTGAGAGTCAGGAAGAGATCTGGTGAGAATCAGGAATAGATCTTGTAATAGTCAGGAAGAGATCTGGTGAGAATCAGGAATAGATCTTGTAATAGTCAGGAAGAGATCTGGTGAGAATCAGGAATAGATCTTGTAATAGTCAGGAAGAGATCTGGTGACAGTCAGGAAGAGATCTGGTGAGAGTCAGGAAGAGATCTGGTGAGAGTCAGGAATAGATCTTGTAATAGTCAGGAAGAGATCTGGTGAGAGTCAGGAAGAGATCTGGTGAGAATCAGGAATAGATCTTGTAATAGTCAGGAAGAGATCTGGTGACAGTCAGGAAGAAATCTGGTGAAAGCCAGGAAGAGATCTGGTGAGAGTCAGGAATAGATCTTGTAATAGTCAGGAAGAGATCTGGTGAGAATCAGGAATAGATCTTGTAATAGTCAGGAAGAGATCTGGTGACAGTCAGGAAGAGATCTGGTGAGAGTCAGGAAGAGATCTGGTGAGAATCAGGAATAGATCTTGTAATAGTCAGGAAGAGATCTGGTGACAGTCAGGAAGAGATCTGGTGAGAGTCAGGAAGAGATCTGTTGAGAGTCAGGAAGAGATCTGGTGAGAATCAGGAATAGATCTTGTAATAGTCAGGAAGAGATCTGGTGAGAATCAGGAATAGATCTTGTAATAGTCAGGAAGAGATCTGGTGAGAATCAGGAATAGATCTTGTAATAGTCAGGAAGAGATCTGGTGAGAATCAGGAATAGATCTTGTAATAGTCAGGAAGAGATCTGGTGACAGTCAGGAAGAGATCTGGTGAGAGTCAGGAAGAGATCTGGTGAGAGTCAGGAATAGATCTTGTAATAGTCAGGAAGAGATCTGGTGAGAGTCAGGAAGAGATCTGGTGAGAATCAGGAATAGATCTTGTAATAGTCAGGAAGAGATCTGGTGAGAGTCAGGAAGAGATCTGGTGAGAATCAGGAATAGATCTTGTAATAGTCAGGAAGAGATCTGGTGAGAATCAGGAATAGATCTTGTAATAGTCAGGAAGAGATCTGGTGAGAATCAGGAATAGATCTTGTAATAGTCAGGAAGAGATCTGGTGACAGTCAGGAAGAGATCTGGTGAGAGTCAGGAAGAGATCTGGTGAGAGTCAGGAATAGATCTTGTAATAGTCAGGAAGAGATCTGGTGAGAGTCAGGAAGAGATCTGGTGAGAATCAGGAATAGATCTTGTAATAGTCAGGAAGAGATCTGGTGACAGTCAGGAAGAGATCTGGTGAAAGCCAGGAAGAGATCTGGTGAGAGTCAGGAATAGATCTTGTAATAGTCAGGAAGAGATCTGGTGAGAATCAGGAATAGATCTTGTAATAGTCAGGAAGAGATCTGGTGACAGTCAGGAAGAGATCTGGTGAGAGTCAGGAAGAGATCTGTTGAGAGTCAGGAAGAGATCTGGTGAGAATCAGGAATAGATCTTGTAATAGTCAGGAAGAGATCTGGTGAGAATCAGGAATAGATCTTGTAATAGTCAGGAAGAGATCTGGTGAGAATCAGGAATAGATCTTGTAATAGTCAGGAAGAGATCTGGTGAGAATCAGGAATAGATCTTGTAATAGTCAGGAAGAGATCTGGTGACAGTCAGGAAGAGATCTGGTGAGAGTCAGGAAGAGATCTGGTGAGAGTCAGGAATAGATCTTGTAATAGTCAGGAAGAGATCTGGTGAGAGTCAGGAAGAGATCTGGTGAGAATCAGGAATAGATCTTGTAATAGTCAGGAAGAGATCTGGTGAGAGTCAGGAAGAGATCTGGTGAGAATCAGGAATAGATCTTGTAATAGTCAGGAAGAGATCTGGTGAGAATCAGGAATAGATCTTGTAATAGTCAGGAAGAGATCTGGTGAGAATCAGGAATAGATCTTGTAATAGTCAGGAAGAGATCTGGTGACAGTCAGGAAGAGATCTGGTGAGAGTCAGGAAGAGATCTGGTGAGAGTCAGGAATAGATCTTGTAATAGTCAGGAAGAGATCTGGTGAGAGTCAGGAAGAGATCTGGTGAGAATCAGGAATAGATCTTGTAATAGTCAGGAAGAGATCTGGTGACAGTCAGGAAGAGATCTGGTGAAAGCCAGGAAGAGATCTGGTGAGAGTCAGGAATAGATCTTGTAATAGTCAGGAAGAGATCTGGTGAGAATCAGGAATAGATCTTGTAATAGTCAGGAAGAGATCTGGTGACAGTCAGGAAGAGATCTGGTGAGAGTCAGGAAGAGATCTGGTGAGAATCAGGAATAGATCTTGTAATAGTCAGGAAGAGATCTGGTGACAGTCAGGAAGAGATCTGGTGAGAGTCAGGAAGAGATCTGGTGAGAGTCAGGAAGAGATCTGGTGAGAATCAGGAATAGATCTTGTAATAGTCAGGAAGAGATCTGGTGAGAATCAGGAATAGATCTTGTAATAGTCAGGAAGAGATCTGGTGAGAATCAGGAATAGATCTTGTAATAGTCAGGAAGAGATCTGGTGAGAATCAGGAATAGATCTTGTAATAGTCAGGAAGAGATCTGGTGACAGTCAGGAAGAGATCTGGTGAGAGTCAGGAAGAGATCTGGTGAGAGTCAGGAATAGATCTTGTAATAGTCAGGAAGAGATCTGGTGAGAGTCAGGAAGAGATCTGGTGAGAATCAGGAATAGATCTTGTAATAGTCAGGAAGAGATCTGGTGAGAGTCAGGAAGAGATCTGGTGAGAATCAGGAATAGATCTTGTAATAGTCAGGAAGAGATCTGGTGAGAATCAGGAATAGATCTTGTAATAGTCAGGAAGAGATCTGGTGAGAATCAGGAATAGATCTTGTAATAGTCAGGAAGAGATCTGGTGACAGTCAGGAAGAGATCTGGTGAGAGTCAGGAAGAGATCTGGTGAGAGTCAGGAATAGATCTTGTAATAGTCAGGAAGAGATCTGGTGAGAGTCAGGAAGAGATCTGGTGAGAATCAGGAATAGATCTTGTAATAGTCAGGAAGAGATCTGGTGACAGTCAGGAAGAGATCTGGTGAAAGCCAGGAAGAGATCTGGTAATAGTCAGGAAGAGATCTGGTGACAGTCAGGAAGAGATCTGGTGAAAGCCAGGAAGAGATCTGGTAATAGTCAGGAAGAGATCTGGTGACAGTCAGGAAGACATCTGGTGAGAATCAGGAATAGATCTTGTAATAGTCAGGAAGAGATCTGGTGACAGTCAGGAAGAGATCTGGTGAAAGCCAGGAAGAGATCTGGTAATAGTCAGGAAGAGATCTGGTGACAGTCAGGAAGACATCTGGTGACAGTCAGGAAGGGATCTGGAGAGAGTCAGGAAGGGATCTGAAGACGGTCAGGAAGAGATCTGGAGAGAGTCAGGAGGAGAACTGGAGAGTCAGGAATAAATTCGGAGAATCGGGAATCACAAATAAATTCGAACAGAGTCAGAAATAGGGGGGGGAATCAGAATGAGCTGATAGATTTCAGAAAGAGATAAGGCAGAGCGGGATCAGGTTGCCAGGCGCCCAGTTGCTCAGTTTTCAAATAAAATTAGAAAAGGTCGCAGGCCGCAACAGTCTTTGTTGCGCTAAGCAAATTAGGATTCAAATGATTAAACAAGAAATTTTGCTCGCTGCGTTGCATAGAAAATCAGATTGTGAAGCCAGGATTGAGTTTTTGCTCAAGGCCGCGACCTTAACCTCCAGTTAAAGTGGGGTCAATTTTATTGCCACCGCAGCTCAACACTACTACATTAGCCGGAGCGTGCGGCACACGTGAAATTACAGATTAGAACTCAATGCTGATGGTGGCATTGTAAATCATGGGTCGTAAATCAGTCGGTTCCACGCGCCGTATTATTGAGCAGCAAACGCTGCGGGTTCGGGGCCCCGGGTTAGGCCACCATTTTTTCTATTAGCCAGGGGAAACTCAATGGGAAAGCTGTTGGGGGGATTTCTGCTGGTACCTGGTGAGTCCTGGAGCTGCCACAGATGGCCTATCAACAATAATGCAGCAAGGAGACTGACTGATGGTGCAATAGAAGCTGGAGTAAACCACTCTTCGATGGCAAAAGAACTCACTCTTTTTCAGAAATTTTAAAGCAATTTTTTTGATTTCAGGCGCAAATACCACGAGAAAATGTATAAAACTAAACGTTGCGTGCAAAGTGAACAACTGCAGTCAACTCCAAAGTTGTGGTTTTTTAGGCCTCCTTGGGCTGAAACTTTGCATGCGGGCTTTTGAAGCCCTCATTTCCTATAAAAACTGATCGACTGGCGTTTTTATTCAACTACCCCGAGGGAATGGGGATTGCGGAGGGCAGGCCTGTGTGTGCGGTAAAGTAGCCGTTTAATTGCTGGTTTGCGGGAGAGGCTCTGCTCTGCATAATTTTATTAATTAATTTTAGGGCACTCGGTCACGATCATGATTCATGACAAATGCGATTGAGCATCTTGGATACGGCAGTATAAGGATTACTCGCGTTAACTCCTCAAAACCGTACTCATCATTGTTATCATTAAGAGTTTTTTAGAAACCGGATGCAGTTTAAAATACTGATTTACTTATTGTAGAAACTACAAACCAGACTAAGGTTGAAAGCTTGAAATCACCAGTTTTCTTAGAAACAAGATTCAACTTGGAGTCATTAGTTTTCTTAGAATATAAACCAGATCCAACTTCGAATTTCTTAGAAACAAGGTGAATCTTAGAAGCAAGGTGAATCTTGCATTTAAAGCAAGATTCACCTTTCAATCCTGAGTTTTCTTAGAAACAAGATTCAACTTCGAATCCTGAGTTTTCTTAGAAACAAGATTCAACTTCGAATCCTGAGTTTTCTTAGAAACAAGATTCAACTTCGAATCCTGAGTTTTCTTAGAAACAAGATTCAACTTCGAATCCTGAGTTTTCTTAGAAACAAGATTCAACTTCGAATCCTGAGTTTTCTTAGAAACAAGATTCAACTTCGAATCCTGAGTTTTCTTAGAAACAAGATTCAACTTCGAATCCTGAGTTTTCTTAGAAACCACATAAAGCTTGAAATCTTGGACTTTCTTAGAAACCCGATCCAACAGCTGGAAGTCTCGTATCCCGAATCAAGCGATTAAACTTGGCCTCGAAATCCCAAAATTCCTCATCTGAAATCTCAGACTTGAATTTTTTAGTCTTCCAGACGCCTGGACCCACGAGTACACTATTCAGTTAGCACATAGACTCATATAGACTCAGAGTGAAATAGAAAAACGAGTGCCTTAACTCAAGGCCTCTCAAAATCGAACAATTCTGTGACTCATCTCGGGGGGAAAGCGGTGGACTGAGCAGGAGGGAGCATTGTTACTTATTGTATAATACGCATACTATATAATATTACTAAGCTGCCTGGCTGTGTCAAACGCAGGAGGCGGGAGGCGGAACGGGCTGCAGGAGCAGTGAATAATAGGAAAAGGGGGGCTTAGTGCAAGGGCAGGGGCAATATGAGGGCAGAGGCTTCGGGGCTTTGCTGATTGTGTGAGTGAGGGGGGGGGCTGAAGCGATGACGCCTGATGCTATTTTTAGACAGTGACCTCATGCGGACTTGGAAAATTTTTGCTGACTCGGCTTAAGGGGGGGTGGTGGGTGCCGCGAGGAGGTGGGGGGGCGGCCGGCTTAACGCGGCCTGATTATTAATGCATGAATTTGATGCCCCCCCCCCAACGAAACCAAATTTCAGCATTGGCTGCTGTCGATTTGCTGCCGCGCAAAACTACTGGGATTGCTGCATGGTGCTACTGATAGTAGCATGGGTAGCTTATTGTAGTCGATTTCTTTAGAATTGAAAAAAACAGCAGATAATAATAATTTTGGTACATTCTGTTTGAATTGTCTTTCACTCATTTTCCGTGCGAAATGTGCGGTCATTTGCTCATCATTCCCCATGGATTGTCGGTTATTCACTCATTATTCCCCGTGAATTGTCGGTTATTCACTCATTATTCCCCGTGAATTGTCGGTTATTCACTCATTATTCCCCGTGAATTGTCGGTTATTCACTCATTATTCCCCGTGAATTGTCGGTTATTCACTCATTATTCCCCGTGAATTGTCGGTTATTCACTCATTATTCCCCGTGAATTGTCGGTTATTCACTCATTATTACCCGTGAATTGTCGGTTATTCACTCATTATTCCTCGTGAATTGTCGGTTATTCACTCATTATTCCCCGTGAATTGTCGGTTATTCACTCATTATTCCCCGTGAATTGTCGGTTATTCACTCATTATTCCCCGTGAATTGTCGGTTATTCACTCATTATTCCCCGTGAATTGTCGGTTATTCACTCATTATTCCCCGTGAATTGTCGGTTATTCACTCATTATTCCCCGTGAATTGTCGGTTATTCACTCATTATTACCCGTGAATTGTCGGTTATTCACTCATTATTCCCCGTGAATTGTCGGTTATTCACTCATTATTCCCCGTGAATTGTCGGTTATTCACTCATTATTCCCCGTGAATTGTCGGTTATTCACTCATTATTCCCCGTGAATTGTCGGTTATTCACTCATTATTACCCGTGAATTGTCGGTTATTCACTCATTATTCCCGTGAATTGTCGGTTATTCACTCATTATTCCCCGTGAATTGTCGGTTATTCACTCATTATTCCCCGTGAATTGTCGGTTATTCACTCATTATTCCCCGTGAATTGTCGGTTATTCACTCATTATTACCCGTGAATTGTCGGTTATTCACTCATTATTACCCGTGAATTGTCGGTTATTCACTCATTTTTCCCCATGAATAGTCGGTTATTCACTCATTTTCCCCATGAATAGTCGGTTATTCACTCATTTTCCCCATGAATAGTCGGTTATTCACTCATTTTCCCCATGAATAGTCGGTTATTCACTCATTTTCCCCATGAATAGTCGGTTATTCACTCATTTTCCCCATGAATAGTCGGTTATTCACTCATTTTCCCCATGAATAGTCGGTTATTCACTCATTTTCCCCATGAATAGTCGGTTATTCACTCATTTTCCCCATGAATAGTCGGTTATTCACTCATTTTCCCCGTAAATTGTGGGTCTTTCACTCATTTTCCTCGTGAATTGTGAGTCATTCACTCATTTTTCCCCGTAAATTGTGGGTGCTTCACTCATTTTTCCCTGTGAATTGTGGATCATTCACTCATTATTCCCGTGAAATGTGGGGTCATTCAGAGCGACAGAGTACCACAGGCTTCAACGCGCCCGACTCAACGTCCAAGTTCCTGGGTTCAGTCACATTAATTTGAGTTTCGTGCTCGGGAAAGTTTTGCTTGGGGCTGGTCGTACGATCCACACCCGTGAAGGCCAGCCAACCAGGGCACAGAGAGTGTGCATGCTTGATGATTAGAAAGCCTGGGCCGCTGTACACCTTGTGTGAGCGTGTGCCTGCTCAGGGCCAGCGGAACGGGCCTGACTGCTGGGCTCCTCGCTGGCTGCGGGCCAATCGTCGCCTTTGAGCGGCAGTGCAGCGCTCAAAGCCCCTTTGAGTTTTCTTTGAGTCAATAAAATTGTTGAATGACTCCCGATTTCTCATTCTGAATGCACTAATACTAAACTTTTGTAAATCAAAGCAGCTTAAGCAGCTTAGGCAGCTTCTAAGCTTGCTACTTTCAGTAGCTAATTTCAAAAAAAAGTTACAAAATCTGTAACAGAGGAATACCCTAGTTATCGGAATTGAAGCTTTCTAACTTAAAAAAATGTTTCTGCCAGGAGTAATAAATCTCACTGTTTGAGAAAAAACTAGTGAAACATCCGATAGTGCTTTTGCTTGTGTTGGGTTGGAGATTTATCTAGGCCTGAGATTGGATGTCTAGGTAGGAGAGAGATTGGGGATCTGAGAAATAGTTTAGGGTGAGACTAGGTAAGACAAGTCGGAGTGACATTAGGGCTATGAGTGAGATTGGAGATCTAATATTGAGCTTAGGGGTCTATAAGTGAGATTGGGGATGTTAGAGTGATATTGGGATCTCAGGGTGAGATTGGGATCTCAGGGTGAGATTGGGGATCTCAGAGTGAGATTAGAGATCTCAGGGTGAGATTGGGATCTCAGAGTGAGATTGGGGATCTCAGAGTGAGATTGGAGATATCAGAGTGAGATTGGGGATCTCAGAATTATATTGGGGATCTCAGGGTGAGATTTGGGATCTCAGATTGAGATTGGGATCTCAGAGTGAGATTTTGAATCTTAGAGTGATATTGGGGATCCCAGAGTGAGATTGGGGATCCCAGAGTGAGATTGGGGATCTCAAGTGCGATTGGGTATCTCAAAGTGAGATCAGGGACCTTAGAGTGAGATTGGGGATCTCAAAGTGAGATCGGGGACCTCAAAGTGAGATTGGAGATCTCAAAGTGAGATCGGGGACCTCAGAGTGAGATTGGGGATCTCAAAGTGAGATTGGAGATCCCAGAGTGAGATTGGGGATCTAAAAGTGAGATTGGAGATCCCAGAGTGAGATTGGGGATCTCAAAGGGAGATTGGAGATTTCAGAGTGAGATTGGGGATCTCAAAGTGAGATTGGGGATCTCAGAGTGAGACTGGGGATCTCAGAGTGAGATCGGGGACCTCAGAGTGAGATTGGGGATCTCAGGGTGATATTGGAGATCTAATATTGAGCTTAGGGGTCTATAAGTGAGATTGGGAATCTCAGAGTGAGATTGGCAATCTCAGAGTGAGATTGGAGATCTCAAAGTGAGATCGGGGACCTCAGAGTGATATTGGGGATCCCAGAGTGAGATTGGGGATCCCAGAGTGAGATTGGGGATCTCAAAGTGAGATCGGGGACCTCAGAGTGAGATTGGGATCTCAAAGTGCGATTATCTCAAAGTGAGATCTGGGACCTTAGAGTGAGATTGGGGATCTCAAAGTGAGATCGGGGACCTCAGAGTGAGATTGGAGATCTCAAAGTGAGATCAGGGACCTCAGAGTGAGATTGGGGATCTCAGAGTGAGATCGGGGATCTCAAAGTGAGATTGGAGATCTCAGAAGAGTGAGATGGGGATCTCAAAGTAAGATCGGGGACCTCAGAGTGAGATTGGGGATCTCAAAGTGAGATTGGGGATCTCAGAGTGAGACTGGGGATCTCAAAGTGAGATTGGAGATCTCAGAGTGAGATTGGGGATCTCAAAGTGAGATTGGGGACCTCAGAGTGAGATTGGGGACCTCAAAGTGAGATTGGGGATCTCAGAGTGAGACTGGGGCGAGATGTAGGAACGAGATTTGAGGGAGAATACGAGAGAAAAACGGGTGAGAGAGGAAGAGAAAGAGGGAGCGAAGGTCAGACCGGGAGAGAGAATGAAACTTAAGATCCCATCCAACTGACTGAATTTCGATCCAATAATGTCAAATAATGTCAAATTCGCTCATAAGCTCACAAGGAGAGCTGAAAGTGCAGCTAAAATTAACACGCAGTGTACTTACATGCGTTGTCCATGTCCTATTTAGACCAACTGCAGTGTCTGCACTCAGTTCGCAGACATAGACTATCGCAGACATTTTGCTCAAACTTCGAGTTTCGAATAACGCAAATCTAAACATTTGCGAATAGAAGTAACAGCACTCCGACAAAGACTGAAAAGTCACAAAGACCTGGCGCTGTGCTGGTTGGCGTTAGACAAAGAAATCTGAGTCTTTGTAACCAGCTGTTCTTTCTTTTAGCTCAGTCTTTTTCTTTCTCTCTCTCAAGCGGCTCAGTTCGGTTCTCGCTGCCTGCTTTCCCGCCGGCCTTCCTAAATACTGTATTGGCAGGGCCGGAGGTGAGGCGGGTTTGGCCTAGTTTGGCCAAGGAGATCGTGAACTAGAGTCTGGATTGCCAACTGTTCCCAACGGAACCTCCTTTTCAGACACACGGCAGTGACAAATGCTTAGAGCTGATGGCAAATGCTGGACTTTTTAGTGTAACTGGAGGGCAACAACCCCAGTTACCCCCAAAGGGGGCCGCAACCCCCAAGGCTCTTGTTGAGTGGGCGCCCCTGTCTCTTGGTGGGCGCCCCTGTCTCTTGGTGGGCGTCCCTGTCTCTTGGTGGGCGCCACTGTCTCTTGCTGGACACCACTGTCTCTTGGTGGGCGTCCCTGTCTCTTGGTGGGCGCCACTGTCTCTTGGTGGGCGCCCCTGTCTCTTGGTGGACGCCCCTGTCTCTTGGTGGACGCCCCTGTCTCTTGGTGGACGCCCCTGTCTCTTGGTGGACGCCCCTGTCTCTTGGTGGGCGCCAATGTCTCTTGGTGGGTACGCCACTGTTTCTTGGTGGACGCCACTGTCTCTTGGTGGGCGCCCCTGTCTCTTGGTGGACGCCCCTGTCTCTTGGTGGACGCCCCTGTCTCTTGGTGGACGCCCCTGCCTCTTGGTGGACGCCCCTGTCTCTTGGTGGACGCCACTGTCTCTTGGTGGACGCCCCTGTCTCTTGGTGGACGCCCCTGTCTCTTGGTGGACGCCCCTGTCTCTTGGTGGACGCCCCTGTCTCTTGGTGGACGCCCCTGTCTCTTGGTGGACGCCCCTGTCTCTTGGTGGACGCCCCTGTCTCTTGGTGGACGCCCCTGTCTCTTGGTGGACGCCCCTGTCTCTTGGTGGACGCCCCTGCCTCTTGGTGGACGCCCCTGTCTCTTGGTGGACGCCCCTGCCTCTTGGTGGACGCCCCTGTCTCTTGGTGGACGCCCCTGTCTCTTGGTGGACGCCCCTGTCTCTTGGTGGACGCCCCTGTCTCTTGGTGGACGCCCCTGTCTCTTGGTGGACGCCCCTGTCTCTTGGTGGACGCCCCTGTCTCTTGGTGGACGCCCCTGTCTCTTGGTGGACGCCCCTGTCTCTTGGTGGACGCCCCTGCCTCTTGGTGGACGCCCCTGTCTCTTGGTGGACGCCCCTGCCTCTTGGTGGACGCCCCTGTCTCTTGGTGGACGCCCCTGTCTCTTGGTGGACGCCCCTGTCTCTTGGTGGACGCCCCTGTCTCTTGGTGGACGCCCCTGTCTCTTGGTGGACGCCCCTGTCTCTTGGTGGACGCCCCTGTCTCTTGGTGGACGCCCCTGTCTCTTGGTGGACGCCCCTGTCTCTTGGTGGACGCCCCTGTCTCTTGGTGGACGCCCCTGTCTCTTGGTGGGCGCCAATGTCTCTTGGTGGGTACGCCACTGTCTCTTGGTGAGCGCCAATGTCTCTTGGTGAGCGCCAATGTCTCTTGGTGGGTACGCCACTGTCTCTTGGTGAGCGCCAATGTCTCTTGGTGGACGCCACTGTCTCTTGGTGGGCGCCACTGTCTCTTGGTGGGCGCCACTGTCTCTTGGTGGGCGCCACTGTCTCTTGGTGAGCGCCCCTGTCTCTTGGTGGACGCCAAGAGCGGATCTAGGATCTTTCCTCCAGGGGGGCAGATGACCCCCCTTGACCTCCCCCCCTTGGATCCGTTAATGAGCAGTTATATAGGGAAAGAGTTGCTTTATTCCAGATTCTGACAGCTCCAAATCCCAGTCCTAAAATAATTGATGAGGAGAAAAGAAACACGCAGAAATATGGTAACCAATAATGCCACAATTGCTTCAGATATCGAGAGAAAACAAAGCTTTAAACCGGGGGAGGGGGGTTCCTACACCGCAGCAACATCATCCGAGGCCACTGAAATTTCCCTTTTATACGGAAAAAGAATCACTTGGATTTGGGTGCCGAATTGACGCTGAAATCTTATAATTAGCAACAAAAACTTTTAATTGGCGCTAAAAACTTTTATTTGGCGCTGAAATCATTTAATTCGCGCCAAAAACTTTTAATTGGCGCTAAAAACTTTTATTTGGCGCTTAAATCTTTTAATTAGCAACAAAACTTTTAATTGGCGCTAAAAACTTTTATTTGGCGCTGAAATCTTTTAATTAGCAACAAAAACTTTTAATTGGCGCTAAATCTTTTAATTGGCGCTAAAAACTTTTATTTGGCGCTGAAATCTAGTTGGGGCTGAAAGCTTTTATTTGGCACTTGATTAAAACGAAAAAAATGGTATTTTTTCTAAGATGTGAAAAGGAAAGATTTTTGACCTAATTGGCGCCAAAATATTTTGTTCAGTGATTCGGAACCGGGACAGAAATGGTTCTGAAAGCTAACGAGATTGCTACGGAGTACATGGATGCGTTGTGAAATTTCGTATCCGTGTTGGCCTGAGATTCAGATTTTGTCGGCCTTCACAGCTCCGATTCTTCTGATGCAATCCAGATTCTCTCTTTGGAACTCTTTGGCAATGGCTCAGCAAATGCTTTATTGCTCTCGCAGTTTCCTTGTTTAACAAAATATTACGAGCCACAAAGACTTCAAAACAAAGACCGGCGGGACCAAAGGACCGGACAGAGGTTTCCTAACGTTATGGAAATTAGTTTTTTTAAAATAGATATTTTATTTTTGGCTTTAAATCGCTGGAGAGTATTCGGGGCCCGTGTTTCTACTCTGCATATACGAGCTCCTATGACTCTTTGATTTCACTTGTACGAGTTTGATCTGTCGTTGGGTCCTTGTTTGCGGTCAACACTTCGTCTGACTGTCCATTGCTGTGCTGCAGACGAGGGTACCACATTAGTTAGTTAGTTAGTTAGTTAGTTAGTTAGTTAGTCAGTTAGTTAGTTAGTTAGTTAGTTAGTTAGTTAGTTAGTTAGTTAGTTAGTTAGTTAGTTAGTCAGTTAGTTAGTTAGTTAGTTAGTTAGTTGGTTATTTAGTTAGTTAGTTAGTTAGTTAGTTAGTTAGTCAGTTAGTTAGTTAGTTAGTTAGTCAGTTAGTTAGTTAGTTAGTCAGTTAGTTAGTTAGTTAGTTAGTTAGTTAGTTAGTTAGTTAGTTAGTTAGTTAGTCAGTTAGTTAGTTAGTTAGTTAGTTAGTTAGTTAGTTAGTTAGTCAGTGAGTCAGTCAGTTAGTTAGTTAGTTAGTTAGTTAGTTAGTCAGTTAGTTAGTTAGTTAGTCAGTTAGTTAGTTAGTCAGTTAGTTAGTTAGTTAGTTAGTTAGTTAGTTAGTTAGTCAGTTAGTTAGTTAGTTAGTTAGTTAGTTAGTTAGTTAGTTAGTTAGTTAGTTAGTTAATTAGTTAGTTAGTTAGTTAGTTAGTTAGTTAGTTAGTTAGTTAGTCAGTTAGTTAGTCAGTTAGTTAGTTAGTCAGTTAGTTAGTTAGTTAGTTAGTTAGTCAGTTAGTTAGTTAGTCAGTTAGTTAGTTAGTTAGTTAGTTAGTTAGTTAGTTAGTTAGTTAGTTAGTTAATTAGTTAGTTAGTTAGTTAGTTAGTTAGTTAGTTAGTTAGTTAGTCAGTTAGTTAGTTAGTTAGTCAGTTAGTTAGTTAGTCAGTTAGTTAGTTAGTTAGTCAGTTAGTTAGTTAGTCAGTTAGTTAGTTAGTTAGTTAGTCAGTTAGTTGGTTAGTTAGTTAGTTAGTTAGTTAGTTAATTAGTTAGTTAGTTAGTTAGTTAGTTAGTTAGTTAGTTAGTTTAGTTAGTTAGTCAGTTAGTTAGTTAGTTAGTCAGTTAGTTAGTTAGTCAGTTAGTTAGTTAGTTAGTCAGTTAGTTGGTTATTTATGTCGGATTTCCATCCTCCAAATATTTGTACTTTCTGTTTTGCAATTCAGACTCGTACTTTTCAGTCAGCCGTCAGCTCCCTTCGTCTACCATGCTCTTCCCCACAGACAATCTCAACCGTTAATTCACCATAGATAATTATTCAGCTAACCTGTTCATTATTGTTAGTATAAATACAAGTTCAACTCGCAGCTACGACCCGGGTCTTCTGCTTCCCTTCTTTTCTGTTATTAGTTTATTGTCTATACGACAGTTAGTTAGTTAGTCAGTTAGTTAGTTAATCAGTTAGTTAGTTAGTTAGTTAGTTAGTTAGTTAGTTAGTTAGTTAGTTAGTTAGTTAGTTAGTTAGTTAGTTAGTTAGTTAGTTAGTTAGTTAGTTAGTTAGTTAGTTAGTTAGTTAATCAGTTAGTTAGTTAGTTAGTTAGTTAGTTAGTTAGTTAGTTAATCAGTTAGTTAGTTAGTTAGTTAGTTAGTTAGTGAGAATCGGCATGAGAATTGGGATGAAAATCGGCATGAGAATCGGCATGAGAATCAGCATGAGAATCAGCATGAGAATCGGCATGAGAATTGGCATGAGAATCGGCATGAGAATCTAAAGAACAAAAAGCAATGTTTTAAATTTTTTTTGATGCCTTTTGTCAATAATTGCCTTCAGCCAGAGCTTGGCGGCAAACAGTATATTTTAAAGATGTTTCAAGATCACAAACTCTGTTGAATTTCAACAATTTCCTTCTATTCCAAGTGTTGTTCAATTAGTGCATGAAAACCGGACACGGGTGCACAGAGAGACTTCAGAGGGCCTGGACAAGCCAACGACACAATTTTTTTTGATTGAGACAGATCGACAGAGAAAATATCGAAATTGGACGATTTCAAGATATAATTTTTTGCCAATTTGAATCGTTGGCAAAATTCAAACTTCGGTTAGAAGAAGCTGCTTAAAGAGTGACTTAAATATGGTTTTAATAAATGTATATATAGATAGATAGATATCCAAGTGCTGTAACACCGCACTTTGAAGGACTCCCAACACAATATACAAGAACACAAATATGCTAAACAAATATAAATAGATTTATATAAACTATTAATGATTAGAATAAAATAACAAAACTATTATTTGGGGGGCGAGTTGGTTGATATTTCACATAGCCTACTAACGAGTAGGATGTTGCCGCAACAAAATAGCTTCGAGTCGAAAAAGCTTTCTCCTCTGCCTGCCTTTGCACTTATTTTTTCTGCGGAGCCTAACGTCGCCCGGCCCGGGGACTCGGGGAGCTTCATCATCTCCAGCCTCTCTCTCTCTCTCTCTCTCTCTCAGTTCCCCACAGCCACTTCCTTTACTTTTCTGTCCAAGCCTGCCTTGTGCTTGCGCACAGGCCCGTCCCTATTCCGGCCCAGTCCAAATATGGAAGGTGGAGAACCGACTTGAGGTAGGGGGGATGGGAAACACGTGCAGGAGAACTGGAAAGCTCTCTTGCTCCTCTCTTATCGATCCACCAGAGCCCAGCTGCAGGACACAGGGCAGGGCTAAAATTAGACTCTGCAGGCAGCCTCATCTCAAACTGAATGCCTGGCCAGCCCCAATCTTTGAGCAAACAAGCTTCAGCCTCTGAGATGCAAGCTATTAGTGCAGCAACATTGAAGCAGCGCTTGCCATCACACAAAAATATAACAACACTTATGCTTGCTTAACTTTTGGACAGACAGTTAAAACAAAATTACAATAAGTTACTTTTCTATGGGTTTTACATAAGTTTCTGGAATTATTTGATAATAATAATAAGCGTAGCGCAAGACTAGAGGACACATTAATATTGGACTTTAAAAGACACAGACACAAGCAGAGTTTGCTCCACAAAAAATTACAGAGGTTTCGAATGTGTTCAGGCTGTAAAACAAAATCTGGGGAACGTGTTTAAAGAAAAAATTGAAACAAGGAAAAACTTTATTGGGAAAAAGGACACAAAAATTCCGCAAATATGCCTTGGTTGTTAGAAATAAAACAAATAAATAAAATATTCGAATGTTTGATCAGTAATTCTTTTCCGCGAATGAGCTGCTTTTTTATCAGCTAGCGACACATGGTAACCATGGTAACAGAAAAAACACAATTAATAAACGAATGAACTGGACACAATAAGCTTCGAACGGTAGCCTATAACTGAAAAAAAATATTTATTAATATGTAATTGACAAAGCCAATATGCAGGGCATGCTAACGCTAACAACAGACAGACAGTGACAAAAATAGAAAGGATATTTTATATGCGTGCATACGATGGGATCTTTCAGATTGTCAAATTCCTCTCGACATTTCAGTTAATTTGTGACTTTTTTGGTTCCGAATTTTATATTGCCGCAGTGCCGCAGTGCCGCAGTGCTTTATTCACCCTGAAATTTTAGCGTAGTTTAAAGATACAAAAGCTGTACATTTAGTACAAAATTTATAACTAGTGGGAGGGGCAAGTATTAGGGCAGATTTTTATAGGAGGGCGATTCCCAGTGGCGATTTTTATGGGAGGAGGGAGGCGATTCTCAGTGGCGATTTTTATAGGAGTAAGGAAGGCGATTCTCAGTGGCGATTTTTATAGGATGGGGTGGCGATTCTCAGGGGCGATTTTTATAGGAGGAGGAAGGCGATTCTCAGTGGCGATTTTTATAGGAGTAGGAAGGCGATTCTCAGTGGCGATTTTTATAGGATGGGGTGGCGATTCTCCGTGGCGATTTTTATAGGAGGAGGAAGGCGATTCTCAGTGGCGATTTTTATAGGATGGGGTGGCGATTCCCAGTAGCGATTTTTATGAGAGGAGGGAGGCGATTCTCAGGGGCGATTTTTATAGGATGGGGTGGCGATTCCCAGTGGCGATTTTTATGAGAGGAGGGAGGCGATTCTCAGGGGCGATTTTTATAGGAGTAAGGAAGGCGATTCTCAGTGGCGATTTTTATAGGAGTAGGAAGGCGATTCTCAGTGGCGATTTTTATAGGATGGGGTGGCGATTCTCCGTGGCGATTTTTATAGGAGGAGGAAGGCGATTCTCAGTGGCGATTTTTATAGGATGGGGTGGCGATTCCCAGTAGCGATTTTTATGAGAGGAGGGAGGCGATTCTCAGGGGCGATTTTTATAGGATGGGGTGGCGATTCCCAGTGGCGATTTTTATGAGAGGAGGGAGGCGATTCTCAGGGGCGATTTTTATAGGAGTAAGGAAGGCGATTCTCAGTGGCGATTTTTATGGGAGGAGGCAGGCGATTCCCAGTGGCGATTTTAATGGGAGGAGGGAGGCGATTCTCAGGGGCGATTTTTATGGGAGGAGGAAGGCGATTCTCAGTGGCGATTTTTATGGGAGGAGGGAGGCGATTCTCAGGGGCGATTTTTATAGGAGGAGGAAGGCGATTCTCGTTGGCGATTTTTATAGGAGGGGAGGAGAGTCTCACTGGCGATTTTATAGGAGGGGAGGAGAATCTCACTGGCGATTTTTTAGGAGGGCGATTTTTATAGGAGGGGAGGAGAATCTCACTGGCGATTTTTTAGGAGGGCGATTCTCACTGCCGATTTTTTTTAGAGGAGGGGCGATTCTCAAGGTCAATTTCATAGTCGTGCAATGGCACAGCACCAGCGGGCAGTTGCCCTCCGCCCTCCCAGACTTACATCAACCAGGACGCCTTCGCAGGACGAGTCGATCTGGCGCGGCTTGCCAGAGCCGGTGGCGGCGGCGTCAGCGCACAGGTGAAAGTCGACCTGACGGGCCGACCAGCGCTCCAGGTTGACGCCGTTGTCGATCATGACGCACTTGGTGACCGGGGCGCAGCCGGGGGCGTTGGCGGTAACGGCGAAGGGGCCGTCAGTCAGCAGGCGGTGGTAATAGCCGTGCGCTCCTGTGGGACCGGGTGCGGGTCGCTAATTGATCTTCTGCACCAAAAGCGTTTATTATTGATGATCATCGCCCAAATATGATAATCGCCCAAATATGATAATCGCCCAAATATGATAATCGCCCAAATATGATAATCGCCCAAATATGATAATCGCCCAAATGTGATAATCGCCCGCACAGATGATAATCGCCCGCACAGATAGATGATAATCGCCCAAATGTGATAATCGCCCGCACAGATGATAATCGCCCGCACAGATAGATGATAATCGCTCAAATGTGATAATCGCCCGCACAGATGATAATCGCCCCCACCCACAGATGATACGACTGTAATCGCCCAAATATGATAATCGCCCAAATGTGATATAATCGCCTAAATACGCTCGTATGATAATCGCCCAAATGTGATAATCGCCTAAATATGATAATCGCCCCCAACAGATGATAACCACTAAAATGAAATGTGATAATAGCCCTCCACATATGATAATCACCCCTCACCGGTGTTCACATTGTGCAGGATGGGCAGCACAGATCCGTCGGTGTCGATGCGGTCAACCGTGATAACAGCGGCACCCTTAGCAACAGGACTGCCGGCCTTGGTAACCTGGCCTTTGATGCCGAAGTGCACGGCGGACATGTAGTTGACCAAGGCCTGCCTGTTCTCCTCCCAGTAGCGGGGCAGCTCGTTGCCTGGCGGGTACTTCTTGCAGCCCAGCTCCACCTGGTGGGAGAGGGGGAAGCCGCTCTAGTAAGCACTCACTGGACTGTATGGGGACTGGAAGACATCCACAGTCAGGATCTGGGAGGCTGCCCAGCAACTGAGGATCTGGGAGGCTGGCCCAGCAACTGAGCATCTGGGAGGCTGCCCAGCAACTGAGGATCTGGGAGGCTGGCCCAGCAACTGAGCATCTGGGAGGCTGGCCCAGCAACTGAGCATCTGGGAGGGCGATGGCCCAGCAACTGAGCATCTGGGAGGGCGATGGCCCAGCAACTGGGATCTGGGAAGGAGGCCCAGCAACTGAGGATTTGGGAGGCTGGCCCAGCAACTGAGGATCTGGGAGGGCGATGGCCCAGCAACTGACATGCTTGCTAAATAGTCGAAATGTTTTTGCAAGATTTCTGAGAGATTTCGCCGTCGAGTCTCAGGCAGGCAGATCTCAACAGTATAAAAACCCAATGCTCATCAGAATGCTCAAGTCCCGATTTCGGCCCCGCCCACGTACTGGCACGCAAAGCAAGTCAAAGACAACTCGTTAAGTTCAAAGGGAAGCCAGATTGCTCCAGGACGGATTAAAGGAACAGGCTGGCCAAATTGCTAGAATTGCTTCCCGGCTGTGGAATTGCATAATTTTAAATCATAAAAAAATGTTCTTTTGCCCCAGATTGCGACGACACGAACCAGGATATACGGCGAAGTGGCGAAGTTGCTAAAATTAGAAATAAATTCCTAAATCCAGCATAGCATATTTTTTGAAAATCTGTCCATATCCAGGATGTAGCACAAGGATGTGGACCGCGTGCAGTTTAAAAGCAATTATCTCTGAATCATACATGTAGAATAGCACCGACAGACACACAGTCATCACCAAAAAAAGACCTATAAAACCATCACCAGCAGAGACCCAGAAAACCATCAAGAACCGACCCCAAAACCACAAATAACAAAGACCCATAAACCATAAATAACAAAGACCCTTAAACCATAAATAACCCATAAAACCAATGAACCATCACCAACAAAGACCGATAAAACCATCACCAACAAAGACCCACAAAAACCATCGCAAGCAAAGACCCATAAAATCATCAACAACAAAGACGCATAAAAACCATCAACAATAAAGACCCACAAAACCATCAATAACAAAGACCCACAAAACCATCAATAACAAAGACCCATAAAACCATCACTGACAAAGATCCATGAAACCATCACAAACAAAGACCCATAAAATCATTACCGACAGACTCATAAAACTATCAATAGCAAAGAACCATAAAAACCATCATCAACAAAGACACAAAAAACAATCAACAACAAAGACACACAAAAAGTGACAAAGACTAGTTTCTGCTATTGTAAAAACAAACAAAAAAACACCAACCGTAATCTCGTAGCAGTTGGAGGCCAAATAGTTGAAGTCCTGCATGCCGCTGGCCACGCTGTACCATTTGGCGCCGTTGGTGACGCCCCGGCGGAACGGATTCGGCCGACCGTCGGAGCCGCCCTCGGCCGGGCAGGCGTAGCGCCGGTCGAACATGGCCGGATTTCCGGACGAATAGGCCAGGGCAAGTTGGCGGAACAGGCGGTCGTCTGGCGAGGCCGAATAGGCATTGGGGCTGTCTGGCCGGGACTCGTCGTAGGGATAATTGGCCACTTTGTCGCCGCCGTGCAGGTTGGCCGACAGGACGAAATTGTTGGTCAGAATCCACTTCATCACCATGCAGGTCTCGGGCTGGCGGCCGCACCTGTGTAGTAGGGAGGGTGTTGATTCTATATGCCATTTATGGATTTTTGATCGGATCGATATTATAGGGAATTTGCTCAGCAACTAAATCCTGGGATAACAACGGAATAACTGCTGAATCTAAATCCCAAGATTTTTTCCCAAGAAGAGAAGACGAGAGAGAGAGAGAAGACGAGAAGAGAGAAGAGGAGAGAGAGAAGGCGAGAGGAGAGAAGAGGAGATGAGAGAGAGAGAGAGAGATAGAGAGAGAGATGAGAGAAAGAGAGAGAAAGAGAAGAGGAGATGAGAGAGAGGAGAGAGAGAGAGAGAGGAGATGAGAGAAAGAGAGAGAGAAGAGGAGATGAGAGAGAGAGAGAGAGAAGAGGAGATGAGAGAGAGGAGAGAGTAGATTAGAGAGAAGAGAGCTGAGAAACACAAACCTTGACGGGCCGGATGGCTATTGTGAAGTTTCAAAGGACCCGAGGGCTGGATAGAGGCTTTGCGGACCGCATATAGGCCAGAGTTTGCCAAACCCTGTTCGAAATACTCAGATTATAAACAGTTAAAAAGCGGGGCTGCAAAATTATAAAATAATCCCAAATCAGCTGACGAACCGCCCAGTGTGGTTGCTAAACAGGTGGTCGAACGGTCCAGTGCCGGCTCGCTCCAGCTCGTAAATGCGCCTGTCCAGATCTGGGAAGTCCCTGTTCAGGTCCACATTGTTGGCATTCTGGCGGCCTTTGACCTCGGTGCGACGGCCTGGGGCGGAGGGGTCGTTGGCGATCTCCCAGCCGTCAGGGTTCATGCTGGGCATGAGGTGCAGGCGGGCGCGGCCAACCAGGCTGGCGGCCAGCGGGTTGCCATTGCGATGGCCCAGGCAGAGGTCCACAGCTAGGCGGAGAATCAGCTCGCGGCCAACAACCTCGTTGCCATGCATGTTGCCAACCCACTTGAACTCTGGGCGGCCTGTTTGGAAACAAATTTTGCTAGTATTTGTTATAACAGTACCTTTTTTACCTCTTACTAGAAATGTCATGCTTCTATGAATTAGCTTATTAAACTATTTTGAGAGAAAACATCTATCTATACTAAGCATCTATACCAAACTAGCATAAGAAAATAGAATATGAATATCTAGTTTTTTGTCTGGGTGTTGGGTGCAACTTTGAACCCAGGGTCAATTTCAGGTGTTATTAATATCTTTTTTTTGCAAAAAAACTAACCAGTACATATAGATAAATATAGAATAATCTAAATAGGGTTATATAAAACTAGAAGGAAAATGCCTATTTCCTAAAACATTTTGTCATATTAACATATTTTTCAAAGTATAAGTACTTTAAACTATTTGTTTGAATTCATTTACAATAAAAAATCAACTGTGGCATATGGCATACAATTAAACTGTATATATAAGTTATGAGTTATTTATTACAAAAAACTATATCAGAGGCAGAACCATAGTGGCATAGCTCAAAGACTTCTTTTAAAATATACAAAAGAACCATAGCAGTAGCATGAATGCATAATATGTATTAAAAGGTGCAAAACTGTATTAAAATATATTTAAACTAATGTCATATAGTTTTCGGCGATTTTCCTCTTTCGTTCGTTAAATTATTTTTTCGACAGAAACAAGTTGTGACTACTGAGTAATGTCAGAAAACGACAGTAATGGGATGCTGGGACTTAAATTTTTCTCGGAAAGTTGGATGGAGTTGTTTAACTAAAGACAAACGGTAATGGTAAACGACATGTAACGACAGTAAACGACAACAATAGGGCACTGCGTCCCGTAGCTTGCTCTGGCATACAGAGAGTCTCACAAAGTCCAATATGGTTCAACTGGAGCCCCAGCAGTTCACAGTTCACAGGGGGTAATAGTGCGCAATCCAAAAGAGAATGTTTCCGAACAAGTGAAGACTCAATGCGATAAGTCAAAGCTCATGCAAGAGTGGGAAGGGGAGCAAGGAGCGAGTGCAAGCTGCTGCCTATACTCCGCCACGAACCGAGTAGGTGAGTAGTGCCATAGACATGTGTCAGCAGCAACCCCATGTCCTTTCCACTACTGCCACATCATTTTTTCAATAGGCACAATTTCAAATGCTGCCACGTCACTTTTTCGCGTCTACGCACCGATTCAAATCGAAAAAATAATTTAACGAACGAAAGAGGAAAATCGCCAAAGGCGATTTCTCGGCCAAAGGCGATTTTCCTCTTTCGTTCGTTAAATTATTTTTTCGACAGAAACAAGTTGTGACTACTGAGTAATGTCAGAAAACGACAGTAATGGGATGCTGGGACTTAAATTTTTCTATATGAAGTTCTTAAAGTAAGTTCTTTACAAACAAGAAAACATTTTTAATTAAATAGTGTAGCAAAATTGAACTCTTCAGGGCTACAGACACGATTATTTACAAGAAAATACAATTTAATGAAAAACCATAACCATTACATTGTAACATTGTCATGAGTATGACTCATTACTATCAAAGAAAAAGTAGGTCAGACATTTTTGCTCTATACAATTTTTTACCTGGTTCAGACGTTCCAAAAGCAAGAACATGGAGCTTGTTGCCTCGTGGAGTCTCGTCGCGTTCATTACCAGATGTATCACGATATTTTAGATGGTACAAAGAAGTGATATCGGGACATCTCTTGTTTACTGCTTCTAGGATCTCAAATACTTCTTTGTTGTCATGGTGCTTTCCCCATTCGATCTTGTCAATGTCAGTGGCGAGCACAACGCAACCAAAAGACAAAATAATAATAGAGAAATCGGAAAGATTCATTTCAAGCTGTTTGGTCGACTTAAGAATCAACCAAAGATGCAAATAATTTCTAATCTAGATCTATCCCGTAGATCTCGCGAAAAAAGTAAAATGTTTGAATTTTGAGATGACTCTAAAAACTTGATATCAGTGTTTAACAAAGTATTAGGAAAATCAAAAAGTATCTTATTTTTAGCATTATTTTTAAATAATAAAACGATTTTTTTAACTAAATCTTTTTGAATTGCAAGCTTAAGGTAAAAAAAGTTTCAATTACCTTTTTATCGTTAAAGGTTCTTATAATACTTTTAGTTAACTCAACCGGTTGCCAACAAAATATGCTATCAAACTCATGCTATGCTATCAATGACGAATCCAAGAAAAGCAGAGCTTTCTGAAACGACTTCATCTTTATTATTTTATTAGAAAGGTTTTTCACATTACCAATTCACATTACCAATTCCAGAACCAGAATCGGTTCGGATTTCCAAGAAAAAAGCAGTATAATTATTAAACTTTTTTGAATGTTTGGCTGCCTTAACAGCCAACTTTGCAAAATTTTTCACTTTCTTCTTGGCCATTCAATAATCACAACTTTAAAGCACTAATAATATTCCTCTAGTTTAGGAGACAAAAAGTTATACTTTACAAATTGGATCTGGTTCTAGAACCAGAATAAGCAATATGAAAAGGCCTTAAAGATACGTATGCGTCATACATGCATTTAAATTATAATTTTTCCGTGAACATTAACTGACTTTATTAAAGTCAATGAAAGTCAGTTTTCTTTGCACTATATATGTTGCTTTCACATTTTTTAAAAGTAATAAAGTCATTTGGCAAAAATAGTTTTTGCGTTGCCTTGAATTTACTTTTAACTTTTATTCTATAGTATTAAAAGCATCATAAAAACAAAATTATACTTTGTTCGTGCCTTTGGTAAAAATAAAAATTCTTGATTTTCAAAAACGTAACATTCTGGGAAACAATCGTTGCTATTCTGAACGTACGTTTCCAGTTGTTGGAAAATGAGACGGTTCTTGGCCTGAAACACTGAATGAGGGGAAATGGAAAATCGACTAAACTGAGACGCAATTTCTGTATATGTATATATTGTTTGCTGTTTACAAATTGCATACAAATTTACAAATAGTGGCTAATGAAAGTAAATCGTAATGTAATGCATTCTCTTAAATCGTCTTGATTGATTAGATTAGGACATTTACATAACACTATATACTATATAGTTGTACCACACAGAGATTAAAAGCCTGTAATCATGTAAATTTCTCATTCTAGTCTTGAAATAAATTCAAGCACTAGCTATGTCAATTAATTACATTTGTTTTGAGCTCAAGACAAGAGTCCTCCAGCAAAAAGCAAACCAAAGATGTAGAATTCAAGATGATTTTTGATAAATTGATTCAAAAATGTTTTTTTGCTTTGTCTTGTTTTATAATTAGGTATTTGTATTAATCAATATTAATTTTTATCAATTATTATCACTTTTTATTTTTTTAATTATATTTAATTTAATTTTTAATCAATTTTATCAATATCAATAAAGACAATAGCTGAAATTTATAGCTTATTATAAGAAAAATAGATTCATAAACAATTATGACTTCAAATTTTGTCTACTTGTTAATTCTTTTTATATTTTTCAATAGTTTAAACCTGTAAAGTATCAGTCTCTATTAATACTTTTTTATAAATTTTGATATCTGGTTGTTTTTTATTCAGATAATCAAATATAACTAAAATAGTATTAAAAATACAGTATATGATTATGATCTAAACTGAAGACCAAAAACTCAATGAAGTTTAACTAGCATGATAAAATTAGTAGATTCATGATTCAAAGTATCTACTAATCAAATTTTTACAAAGTTTCCTAAATGCTAATAATATATAATAAATCTTAATTTATTTCTATTCTAGAGACACATGCAGTCCTATACAGCTGGCTCAGTTGAATTGGCTAGAATTAGCCATGGCAATGTCCACATGGAGTCCCAACAACCTGTCATTGTCACTAAACAGAAAGTTAGTAATAGAGAGCAGTTTTTCATGGCAATACCACCTATTCTGATGATCTGGTCAGGCTTGATACTACTATTTGAAGTCATCACCATTGGGTTAGTATTTTTTGAGGGCACTGCGTCATTATTTGCTCCATTGCTTGTAGCAGTTGCATAGGTCAGTCGCATTAATTTTGGGTTAATTGGGAAATTCATGCCTTTGAGTAACTCATACCAGCTGCCAACCATGTACCCGACTATGAGAAAGTCAGGGCCTTGAGTTGGCAGAATGTGCATTATATTTATGTCTTCCGTGCCATTTGACATGGTTCGACTATCACCTTACTTTGTGGCAGTGCCACAAAAGCCAGCGAAGAGAAAATATTAGACAAGAGGGAAAGGTTAGAAGAGAAAGGAGAGGAGAGAAAAGAGAAGACAGGAGAGCAGTAAAGAAGGAAGAACAGTAGGAATAAAAAGGAGAGAACAGTGGAGAGTAGAGAAGTTAGAACAGTGGAGAGTAGAGTAGAGAGAACAGGGGAGAGTAGAGTAGAGAGAACAGGGGAGAGTAGAGTAGAGAGAACAGGGGAGAGTAGAGTAGAGAGAACAGGGGAGAGAGTAGAGTAGGGAGAACAGTAGAGAGTAGAGTAGGGGGAACAGTGGAGAGTAGAGAAGGGGGAACAGTGGAGAGTAGAGTAGGGAGAACAGGGGAGAGTAGAGTAGAGAGAACAGGGGAGAGTAGAGTAGAGAGAACAGGGGAGAGAGTAGATTAGGGAGAACAGTAGAGAGTAGAGTAGGGGGAACAGTGGAGAGTAGAGAAGGGGGAACAGTGGAGAGTAGAGTAGGGAGAACAGTGGAGAGTAGAGTAGAGAGAACAGGGGAGAGTAGAGTAGGGAGAACAGTGGAGAGTAGAGTAGGGATAACAGTGGAGAGTAGAGAAGGGAGAACAGGGGAGAGTAGAGAATGGAGAGCAGTGGAGATTAGAGATAAAAATGAGGAGATAAGGCGAAAAGCGAAAAGCGAACAGCAAAATCCCCAAGCTTTGAATCCCTACTGCACGCACCGTAGATTCCGCCGCAACTACGCTGTCTACGGCAGCGGCATTTGGGTCGGCCTGTCAGCCACCGGATTCTCCTGCCTGTTGTCGGCCAGCCTCGGCCGCTCCAGCCAGTCCTGGTCGGCCGGACTGACGGCCGGCGGCTCGGCCCTGCTAGCCGTGCTGGCAGCCGGCCTGGCCGTTGCCGGCTTTGAGTTGCACCGCGCCAAACTGCGGCTCAGCCAGCCGGGTAGCTGCGCCGCCTCCGGCAAACTAGTGATGGCAAAGTGCGCCTTCCAGCTGGTTGGCTACGCCGCATTTGCCGCGCTAGCAGGCGCCGTTTTGTACAGGACAGTCGGGCGGCTCTGCTCTGCCGCCGGAGATCAAGAAGCACAGATCCCGGCGCCAGAGACCAAGGACTTGTTGAATAGAGGCGACGGCCGGAAGCAGCCGAGAGGTTCCGCATTGGCGACTCCGAGCCAGGTGAGCTACTGTGCTTATTTTTAAATCTGCACATTTTAAACCCTGAAAGTGATCTTTAATTATTTGTTAATCCACCACACACACAGCAGCCGCAGATGCCACCACCGGAGCGGAGGCAGCAGCCACCGCAGCCCAAGCCTCGGCAGAGCATTCAACAGCAGCGTTCTGTACAGCTGAATACTGCATAAGGCAGCGGCTTTTATCAATATTTGGTGCCAAGCGATCTGTTATTGAGCTGGACAAACAATTAGGGTTGAACCAATCAATCTTTTTTGCTAATATTCTCATTTTTACTTCAGCTAGCTTTACTTCTGAGTTGCCACATTCAGAACTGCATTCCATTTTCATTCTCTGAATGACTTTTTTACATACCGCTTCTGAATTTAGTTGATTTTTTAATAACAGAAACACGGTGAAATTGTATAATCAGCTGTATTTCTTCATTATATTGCATGCATGTATATTCCTATGAATTTAACTTGGTTGTAATTTTATTGTTCAGACAGTTTTCTCTAACAAATACAGTTATACCTTTTATTAACCACCCATTCCCGATTTTTTATTGGAAAAGTTGCACCAATCAAAACTTTCCGATCTGAAGTAAATTTGAGTTTCGTTCTATTAATACGAAGTACAAATCTTAAAAGTACATTTATCAGCTTACGAATTATAAATTAAAAGGCCATATAGAGTCACTGAAGGGCCAGAGGGTAGCGGATAGGGTCACTGAAGGTCAGAGAGTAGCGGATAGGGGCAGAGAATAGCGGATATGGTCACTGAAGGTTCAGAGAATAGCGGATAGGGTCATTGAAGGATTAAAGTAGCTGATAGGGTCACTGAAGGTTCAGAGAATAGCGGATAGGGTCATTGAAGGATTAAAGTAGCTGATAGGGTCACTGAAGGTTCAGAGAATAGTGGATAGGGTCACTGAAGGATTAGAGTAGCTGATAGGGTCACTGAAGGTTCAGAGAGTAGCTGATAGGGTCACTGAAGGGTCAGAGGGTAGCGGATATGGTCACTGAAGGTTCAGAGAATAGCGGATAGGGTCATTGAAGGATTAAAGTAGCTGATAGGGTCACTGAAGGTTCAGAGAATAGCGGATAGGGTCATTGAAGGATTAAAGTAGCTGATAGGGTCACTGAAGGTTCAGAGAATAGCGGATAGGGTCACTGAAGGATTAGAGTAGCTGATAGGGTCACTGAAGGTTCAGAGAGTAGCTGATAGGGTCACTGAAGGGTCAGAGGGTAGCGGATATGGTCACTGAAGGTTCAGAGAATAGCGGATAGGGTCATTGAAGGATTAAAGTAGCTGATAGGGTCACTGAAGGTTCAGAGAATAGCGGATAGGGTCATTGAAGGATTAAAGTAGCTGATAGGGTCACTGAAGGTTCAGAGAATAGCGGATAGGGTCATTGAAGGATTAAAGTAGCTGATAGGGTCACTGAAGGTTCAGAGAATAGCGGATAGGGTCATTGAAGGATTAAAGTAGCTGATAGGGTCACTGAAGGTTCAGAGAATAGCGGATAGGGTCATTGAAGGATTAAAGTAGCTGATAGGGTCACTGAAGGTTCAGAGAGTAGCTGATAGGGTCACTGAAGGTCAGAGAGTAGCGGATAGGGGCAGAGAATAGCGGATATGGTCACTGAAGGATTAGAGTAGCTGATAGGGTCACTGAAGGTTCAGAGAATAGCGGATAGGGTCATTGAAGGATTAGAGTAGCTGATAGGGTCACTGAAGGTTCAGAGAATAGTGGATAGGGTCACTGAAGGATTAGAGTAGCTGATAGGGTCACTGAAGGTTCAGAGAGTAGCTGATAGGGTCACTGAAGGGTCAGAGGGTAGCGGATATGGTCACTGAAGGTTCAGAGAATAGCGGATAGGGTCATTGAAGGATTAAAGTAGCTGATAGGGTCACTGAAGGTTCAGAGAATAGCGGATAGGGTCATTGAAGGATTAAAGTAGCTGATAGGGTCACTGAAGGTTCAGAGAATAGCGGATAGGGTCATTGAAGGATTAAAGTAGCTGATAGGGTCACTGAAGGTTCAGAGAATAGCGGATAGGGTCATTGAAGGATTAGAGTAGCTGATAGGGTCACTGAAGGTTCAGAGAATAGTGAATAGGGTCACTGAAGGATTAGAGTAGCTGATAGGGTCACTGAAGGGCCAGAGAATAGCGGATAGGGTCACTGAAGGTTTAGAGTAGCTGATAGGGTCACTGAAGGTTCAGAGAATAGTGGATAGGGTCACTGAAGGATTAGAGTAGCTGATAGGGTCACTGAAGGTTCAGAGAGTAGCTGATAGGGTCACTGAAGGGTCAGAGGGTAGCGGATATGGTCACTGAAGGTTCAGAGAATAGCGGATAGGGTCATTGAAGGATTAAAGTAGCTGATAGGGTCACTGAAGGTTCAGAGAATAGCGGATAGGGTCATTGAAGGATTAAAGTAGCTGATAGGGTCACTGAAGGTTCAGAGAATAGTGGATAGGGTCACTGAAGGATTAGAGTAGCTGATAGGGTCACTGAAGGTTCAGAGAGTAGCTGATAGGGTCACTGAAGGGTCAGAGGGTAGCGGATATGGTCACTGAAGGTTCAGAGAATAGCGGATAGGGTCATTGAAGGATTAAAGTAGCTGATAGGGTCACTGAAGGTTCAGAGAATAGCGGATAGGGTCATTGAAGGATTAAAGTAGCTGATAGGGTCACTGAAGGTTCAGAGAATAGCGGATAGGGTCATTGAAGGATTAAAGTAGCTGATAGGGTCACTGAAGGTTCAGAGAATAGCGGATAGGGTCATTGAAGGATTAGAGTAGCTGATAGGGTCACTGAAGGTTCAGAGAATAGTGAATAGGGTCACTGAAGGATTAGAGTAGCTGATAGGGTCACTGAAGGGCCAGAGAATAGCGGATAGGGTCACTGAAGGTTTAGAGTAGCTGATAGGGTCACTGAAGGTTCAGAGAATAGTGGATAGGGTCACTGAAGGATTAGAGTAGCTGATAGGGTCACTGAAGGTTCAGAGAGTAGCTGATAGGGTCACTGAAGGGTCAGAGGGTAGCGGATATGGTCACTGAAGGTTCAGAGAATAGCGGATAGGGTCATTGAAGGATTAAAGTAGCTGATAGGGTCACTGAAGGTTCAGAGAATAGCGGATAGGGTCATTGAAGGATTAAAGTAGCTGATAGGGTCACTGAAGGTTCAGAGAATAGCGGATAGGGTCATTGAAGGATTAGAGTAGCTGATAGGGTCACTGAAGGTTCAGAGAATAGTGAATAGGGTCACTGAAGGATTAGAGTAGCTGATAGGGTCACTGAAGGGCCAGAGAATAGCGGATAGGGTCACTGAAGGATTAGAGTAGCTAATAGGGTCACTGAAGGTTCAGAGAGTAGCTGATAGGGTCACTGAAGGGTCAGAGGGTAGCGGATATGGTCACTGAAGGTTCAGAGAATAGCGGATAGGGTCATTGAAGGATTAAAGTAGCTGATAGGGTCACTGAAGGTTCAGAGAATAGCGGATAGGGTCATTGAAGGATTAAAGTAGCTGATAGGGTCACTGAAGGTTCAGAGAATAGCGGATAGGGTCATTGAAGGATTAGAGTAGCTGATAGGGTCACTGAAGGTTCAGAGAATAGTGGATAGGGTCACTGAAGGATTAGAGTAGCTGATAGGGTCACTGAAGGTTCAGAGAGTAGCTGATAGGGTCACTGAAGGGTCAGAGGGTAGCGGATATGGTCACTGAAGGTTCAGAGAGTAGCGGATAGAGTCACTGAAGGATTAGAGTAGCTGATAGGGTCACTGAAGGGTCAGAGGGTAGCGGATATGGTCACTGAAGGTTCAGAGAGTAGCGGATAGAGTCACTGAAGGATTAGAGTAGCTGATAGGGTCACTAAAGGTCAGGGAGTAGCGGATAGAGTCACTGAAGGATTAGAGTAGCTGATAGGGTCACTAAAGGTCAGGGAGTAGCGGATAGGGTCACTGTAGGATCAGACAGTATGATCCAATTGAAATATTACCTTTGTTTTTTATAAGCAATGATTTTATAAGCAAACAAATGGGTTACAGTTTATTAGTCGAAATAACAAATAAAACTCCAATCCGCAGAATGGCCATAATGATAGTTGTATATTGGTATAGAAACAGATTTAATTACTACGAGTATGTGCATAGCAGTCGCAACCTTGTACAGTTGGAGGTTTTGAGCACACAGTATCTCAATTAGACAACAACCAGTACATTCATTTATTGAACTGTGATACAAAAGAACAACACCAAAGGCTATATTTAGATACAGAGAGAAGTCTCAGTCCTCACCGTTAAATAACAAATTATAGAATCAGAGACAAGTTGAATGTGCAGCCGACCTGGATAGCAACAAGGCAATTAATTAAATAATTTCAAACTTGGCAATAGTCAATTATTCTTAAATCAAGGCAGGCACGTCTCATTCACAGGGACTAGCTTAGCATTTCTTTATTAATAATATAACTCTATTTATATTACAGTGCAACGTGTCGCACTAATTTTGGAATGGCTGACATTAATAGTTTATATTATAACAAAACCTAATAAGATCATTTAGCTTGCGAGTAAATTATTACAATAAAAAACAAATACAAGAAAAGAGGCAGGTCGCATCCATACGGAATAATAAGATAATATATTGAAGAAATCGCTTGGGTAGAAGGAAATCAAAATTTTACAAATAGATTAAAAATATGATGATAATAGTAATAATTAAAACTATTGAGAAAGAAAGTTGCACTGTTATACCGGTGGCTATTAAAAAACATCCCGCAAGCGACGAACCCACACCAACAGCGCGTCTGGCTCAACTCTGGGAATGTCCGAGAGCTGAACCGGACAATCCAGTTTTCTGAGCCGGACAATTTCACAGGCCGAAAGTGTTCTCGCCGCTGTACGCGATGTACAGGAAGCCGTCCTCATCGCGGTGGTCCTGGTAGATTTGGCCCATGGTGGCGCTGGGAACGCGAGGGGGAATAGAGATTTACTGAGAGGATGGCCCAGCAACTGAGGATCTGGGAGACTGGCCCAGCAACTGAGGATCTGGGAGACTGGCCCAGCAACTGAGGATCTGGGAGACTGGCCCAGCAACTGAGGATCTGGGAGGCTGGCCCAGCAACTGACACTCTGGGAGGCTGGCCCAGCAACTGAGGATCTGGGAGGCTGGTCCAGCAACTGAGCATCTGGGAGGCTGGCCCAGCAACTGACACTCTGGGAGGCTGGCCTAGCAACTGAGGATCTGGGAGGCTGGCCCAGCAACTGAGAATCTGGGAGGCTGGCCCAGCAACTGATGATCTGGGAGGCTGGCCGAGCAACTGAGGATCTGGGAGGCTGGCCCAGCAACTGAGGATCTGGGAGGCTGGTCCAGCAACTGAGCATCTGGGAGGCTGGCCCAGCAACTGACACTCTGGGAGGCTGGCCCAGCAACTGACACTATGGGAGGCTAGCCCAGCAACTGACACTCTGGGAGGCTGGCCCAGCAACTGACACTATGGGAGGCTGGCCCAGCAACTGACACTATGGGAGGCTAGCCCAGCAACTGAGGATCTGGGAAGCTGACACAGTAATTGGGGACACTGGCATTGCCACTCTAGATATATTAAACTGGCCAGAAACAATAGTAACTAGAACTGCGTCGCACTCTCAGCTCACCTGGACTGCGGAATAGTCTTGCCAACGAACAGGAACAGAGCCCGCTCGGGCTGCAGCTGGATTCGCTTGCGGATGATCCACATGAACTGCGCCACGCTGATGTCGTGAGGCACCAGAAATTTGTGTTTGTCAATGTCCGTGATCTGCGAGTTGGGCACTCGCTCGACAATTACCTGGATAGAGGAAATAAACATTTGTGTCAAATCAAAATATGAACGCAGACTCATTGTGCGGGAATTACTAGAGTCGTTACTCACTGGAATTCTTTCGGCATATTTTTCCCGAATTTTCCTAGAATCTTTCTGGCGTTGGTCTAAAAAAATTCGCAGACAGATTTGGAGGAAATGTTAACAAATGGTTACATGAGAATAAAGCTTATTGATGCAATGATTTAATGAAACAGAAAGCAAGTTTAAACAAATCTTAATAGGAATGCAAGCTTTTTATAGCAGTGTATTCTAAATCTTAAACCATGCAATTACACCTTAACTATCTTAAATCTTAAATTTATACATTTTAAATTTACAGTAGAAATTTATTGTTAAGCATAAGAGTCATACTATCTCGTAGCAATAAAAAAGTGAATTGACAGAATACAAGGATTAGATTCCAGAGATCAAAACTAACAATTGAACCATTATGGGAAGTCTTCTAAATAAAAGTACAATGTATACTAGCAATCAGTTGTCTCTATTGGTAAGATAACAAAGACAAGAATACTTTTTTAATAAGCTACATGTAGCTTTTGACCTTATATCCATACACTAAAATGGTCCATCTGTGTCTATGTGATCAATTTTAGCAGATAATTACTATTGTTAGAATCATTAAAGAAAATGATATTTAAAGAAAAAAGCATTAGCCCTAAAAAGCTAGCTATCTAGCCTAAGATATTAGTATTCATTGTGAGCTTTTGCATCAAAGCTTACTTTTAAGCCGTAGCTTAATCATAATTATACTTTTAATATATATGTTTGAGATGATACACTTTATATAATCCTTTCTATACTTTATATAATTTTTCTTTTATAATTAATATAATATTTCTTTTTTAGCATAAGATTTTTTATTTTAAAAAACCTTTACAAAACAATATAAACTATAAAATTTGCAGCTAAGTCAAATGATTACAGGCTACATTTGTAGTTTAGTCTATTTATATCTAGGCTAGTTCTTATTAAATTTGCGCCAGATTCTCTGAGCTAGTTTTGAGTGTCGCGAATTTCGGTAAGTTCTTCATCCCAGTATGGCTTGTTTTTGGCAGAGACTTTTTTGAAATGATATAAATTCTAATATTAATCAATCAATGCTTACATCAAGTTGGCTAAAACAATAATTAGTGATACAATTCAAATTAGAGTCACAATGCAGCCATTAAACTCATAATAAATAGCCTATTATGATCCACACTCTGGATCATATAGTATATACCCAAAAATTTAGGCGTGCATTGGCCTTGCATGCCAAAAGTAGGTGTGCACAATTGGCGTGCATCATTCCAATGTGCATGCATACATGGCATGCACTTCATAGAATCATGAGAAAGAGTTATTGTGAAATAGAAAAAAGATGAAAAAAAGTTCATTTTTAAGCAAATTCCAAGCTTTCCAGGTTTTGAGCTTGTAATAAAGTATTTAAACAAATTTTGCATGCAATCAATTTTTCACTATGAATAGTATTGTCAAAAAAAGCATAAAAATAAACCAAATTATTTTTCCAAAAAGTGTCTGTAATGCAATTTATAAAAAGTCATTTGTTGTCGCAATACTGGCATAGTTTTAAGAATGGGCGCACACTCAATTTTTTTTGGCATGTATTTGTAATTATTTAATTTTGGTTCGGGCATGCTCCCAGCCAGGCACAGATCCAGGAATTTCTTGAGGAGGGCCAACTTTTTTCATACTGCCCCAAGTAGGAACCCACCCCAAGGCCCAAGCCCTTTCTTTATTTAGAAAGGGGCCAAAGGCCAATAGCAGAATTTTTTTCAAGGCAGCTGAGGGGGGGCCATGGCCCCCTTGCCCCCCCCCCCCCCCAGGATCTGCCACTGCACCCAGCATGATCTGGACTATGCCTATGGGTTGTGATGAAATCTCTATTAGAATTAGAATTTAGTTAGTTTTTCTTTTATCTTATGACAAAAAATTCTTACAATTTAATAAAATTTTAAAATCTTGCTTGATTTTTGCAAAAAAAATGTTTTTCTAAATATTCAATCCCCTTAGCATTGAGAAATGAGAAATTTCTTAGACTTAGACCTAGACATAAAAAAATTATTGTCACAAGATAATTTCTAATTGAATGGTACAAGTTTCATGAAAACTTGTTGAGCTGTAGAAAAATCATGTATTATTGAAAATTTAGAAGATATAAGTGCTGTTTAGTATTTTTGAAAGATGCTAGGTTATATATGGATAAGTTATTGGAAAGATAAATTACAAATACTTAATTAGTGAGTAAGCATACTATTATTTCAAAGACAATATTTACCAAAGTTGTTGTCCTCTTTAAACTTGAATTTCATTTTGGAGAAGATTTTAGAGCGATAGACTTTCTTCGATTAGACAAAGGATAGCAACTAAATTGCAAATGCCAATATGATTGACAAACGAAAGTTGTTAGTGGTCGAGTTAATTACTCAGGTATAATATTTCCAAGATAATTATAAGGTTAAAAAGTCATCTGATTATGTAGATAAACAAAAATACAATATCTTTAACTTTTGGTAACATTAAGCAATCTAAAAGATACTTTTGCAGTTTTTATAATATTATATCTTTGCATGTCCTTAAGTATAAAAGAGTTTAAAAAAAAACAGCTAAGCTTTATAACACGGAGCAAGTTACATTTCCTCAACTGGCAAATTCGTCAACGGCAACGGGCATTACAGTTTTAAAATAGTTGCACATTAGTCAAAAGTAGCGTAAAGTACTACTGACTGCAGGGATTTTCTCGAGCGATGTTCACATTCGTATTCGTAAATAATAAAAACTTTTGATTCTAAAGCACAACACCTTATAGTTTTTACAGGAAAAGCATCACCCACGAGAACGAGATAAACTGCATTGTAAAAATGGAGCTTACGATTAAAGTATTTTTTATAATTTGCAAAAAACTGATGCTTTCCAATCTCCTTAGTTTATTAGATTGTTATTCGAGTTCGAGTACTTTTAACTTCCGCTCGCAATTTCTGTCGCTGAAAATTAACATGCGCGAAATTTATGTAGACACTAATTCATTCCTTTAGCGAAATAATGCTTGCGAACTAACAGAGAAACTGGATATTCCTTGCAATTTTTTATCGTCCAATGAATTTTTATGATTGCCAGGGGCGATTCTTTTGTATGGTTGAATCCTAACTAACCCTTAGCTAATTAACCCTGCTGATCGAATCACTTCATTTCTCTAAGCAGTTCCCCTCATAAGCCTTAAGACATTTCAACCATTCCCCTGAGCCACAGAATTTTAACAATTCCCCATTAGCCTCGATCGTTATCTTAACAATTCTCCATTGCCAAAAAATACACGCGCGCAAGCTTACGTACTGATGCCTAATTACATGTAAATGTTGACTGACGCTTCATCTTCCCAGGTTCCTGCTTCTGCTTCTGATTTATGTCTTTGTCTAACAGGCGTCTTTTCCATGTATAACAGGGGTCTTTTCCATGTCTAACAGGCGTCTTTTCGATCCATGTCTACAGGGGTCTTTTCCATGTCTAACAGGGGTTTTTTCCATGTCTAACAGGGTCTTTTCCATGTCTAACAGGGTCTTTTCCATGTCTAACAGGCGTCTTTTTCATGTCTAACAGGGTCTTTTTCATGTCTAACAGGCGTCTTTTTCATGTCTAACAGGCGTCTTTTTCATGTCTAACAGGCGTCTTTTTCATGTCTAACAGGGTCTTTTTCATGTCTAACAGGCGTCTTTTTCATGTCTAACAGGCGTATTTTCCATGTCTAAGTTTTTTTCCATGTCCGATGGGTGCTTTCCTTTTCAATAGGAGTCTTTTTCCGGTTTTCTGCTTTTGCCGATAAGTATACACGCAATATGTTAAATTAATAGTTTAATGGTCCCATCCTGTATTGAGTGTTTAGGTTTTCAATGGAATTTGAATTGAAATTCAAATGGCTTTTAAAATAATTTTGAGTGTGCAATTCAAGCTTTTAAACTGTTCCCGTTGTAAAATATTCGCTAAAGTCCATGTAAACTGGACAGGGCTCGCGTGCGGACATGTACTTTTGTATTTGAACTCAAATAGTTTATAGACTTAGTGAATCGCAAAAATTATTAATTCATTATAGTAAATTAGTAGTATGATAACAAAAAACCTTTGCAGAGTTAGAAATCGTGAAACAAAACAATATTTTAAACAATTACAAGTTTGCTTAGTTCGAAATTTATCCACATTGTATATGCTGCTTGAACTTTAAAAAAAAGGTTCGAAAAGGAAGTTGTTATTGTTAACAATTACATGTATGAAATATATCGTTACAGAAATTTTAAACGTTTTAAACCATACTTTTTCTTTAATAGCTTGTATACAATTTTTTTATTAAAAAATATTTTTCAACCCCAATTAAATTTCAACAATTGGTTAATTTGTATATACTGTAGGGGATTTATTTAACTCGGTGAAAATTCTCCCTACGATGCGGTCTGTTGCGCAATCGAGCCCTGATCAGCGGCCGGCCGGCCACTGTTGTCCCCGCCGCCCTTCTTCATCCAACCATGGTGAGAATTTTGTCCAGCTTCTCCACCTGCGCCTGCGGCCCTGGCTGGGCGGCGCCCTTTTTCTCCTGCGAATGGCGAGGTGAAGTGTTGATGCAAAAATATTTAATAACACCGTCTCAGAATTCCGTTTTAAATCGGTGTACAGGTTTGCCTCGATTATAACAAACAAGTGTCTTACTCTGACTAACTGGTGTTTTACCTGATTATAACAAGGGCCTTCCTTGTCTAACAGGTGTCTTTTCGATGTCTAACAGGTGTCTTTTTCATGTCTAACAGGTGTCTTTTCCATGTCTAACAGGTGTCTTTTCCATGTCTAACAGGTGTCTTTTCCATGTACCTAACAGGTGTCGTTTCGATGTCTAACATGTGTCTTTTCCATGTCTAACAGGTGTCTCTTCGATGTCTAACAGGTGTCTTAAAGGTGTCATTTTCATGTGTAATGTGTCTTAAATAAGATCACGTAGGCTGCCAAAAGGTACAGAACCGCTTTCTAACTAATAATATTTACTCAATGTTCTAATCTTATATCTCTTAAGTTAACAGCTTTTAAACAATCTCCTATTAATTGGACAAGGTCAAACAAAAATATACCGAAGGTTTTTGTTTACCCGTAAAAAATCACGAATAACTGAACACTATACGGTATAACAAAGGCAATCTATATGTGAATAACAATGAGGCACAAAAGTGAAAAAGTAAATGAATTACAACAAAAATATAATATAATCGGCGCGACGACGTAAATTCGAATATGCTACGAGAGTACTAAGTAAGCTACTAATATTTGCTATTGAAAGGGGGTATTTTTATAAACTTTTATTGAGGCTTCAACTCAAAAATATAAATACGTGATGCTGAAATGAGTCCATTTGAATTCTTTAATGTGACTGGACTGCAACACTGAGTAAAATTCTTATAGATTAACTGTTACCAAGTCGAACTGGGCGGTTTTTAATTTCGCCAAAGGCGAGCAGCATGCTGTCAGGATTAAAGTGATTTTTTGGCAGCCAATATTAAGGTGAGCAGGATGTATTGATGCCGATTAATACCAGAAATTGTACTGTTGCAACATGCGGCAGGATATGTGACGGCTAGTAAGAGTAGCTGGCATGACGACCGCGGAGCTTACATAGCGACCGTTGCAAGAGACGTACGGCGGTGGACGCTCCATAGACCCCAATGAACTGAGGCGGGAGGGGTAGAGATGGAGGCTCCGTAGACCCCAATGAACTGAGGCGGGAGGGGTAGAGATGGAGGCTCCGTAGACCCCAATGAACTGAGGCGGGAGGGGTAGAGATGGAGCCTCCATAGACCCCAATGAACTGAGGCGGGAGGGGTAGAGATGGAGCCTCCATAGACCCCTACAATGAACTGAGGCGGGAGGGGTAGAGATGGAGGCTCCGTAGACCCCTACAAAGAACTGAAGCGGGAGGGGTAGAGATGGAGGCTCCGTAGACCCCTACAATGAACTGAAGCGGGAGGGGTAGAGATGGAGGCTCCGTAGACCCCTACAATGAACTGAAGCGGGAGGGGTAGAGATGGAGGCTCCGTAGACCCCTACAATGAACTGAAGCGGGAGGGGTAGAGATGGAGGCTCCGTAGACCCCTAAAATGAACTGAGGCGGGAAGGGGTTGAGATGGAGGTCCCAATGAGTCACAATGACTTGAGGCAGGGCTCATTCCACATTGACTTCCGCAGATTTGCATGCAAAATAGCGGAGAGGAAAACGGCTATTCAACAATATTTTGAGTATCCTCCGTTTACCAAGTCTGACAGAAGGCGAGGACCAAGAATATTTGCTGGAAAGTTCGATTTCCTCCGATTCGGAGGCAAATCGTCGTCTGCGACAGCGCCAACATTTGTTACCTCGCGTTCCAGACTGCTAGGTGAAGATCCTGGGAGCTGGAGGGCATGATTCGCAAGATTTTTGCGATGTTTCGCCCAATTTTTTTAGAAAAAATATACATAATTTTTTATGTGCAGAGGTTTAAAGACTTTAATAGCTTTGCAAATAAAAGTTACTCATTTGGTATGAAATGTAAAAAGGTAAAATGTCAAGTGGCTCTGGGGAAGAGAGATAGAAAGTAATAGAAATAGAGGCTCATTGTACCTCAGTAGTAAAGACAACTTTTAACCAAACTAGAATTAGGGGTTCTACGATCGTACGTCGTACTTAAATGTCACTACATTTTAAATATATCGGTTTACCTTTTCAAAGAATCCGGCCTCCTAAAGTGTACAGTTTTGCATTGGCAAGTTAGGTTATCAGTAGGTTATCCAGGCTCAAGCTAACAGCAGGACGGTAGGATCCGGTAGGATGTCTCATGGTCAAGCTAACGGATCCGGTAGGATGTCTCATGGTCAAGCCAACGGATCCGGTAGGATGTCTCATGGTCAAGCCAACGGATCCGGTAGGATGTCTCATGGTCAAGCTAACGGATCCGGTAGGCCGGATATCTCATGGTCAAGCCAACGGATCCGGTAGGATGTCTCATGGTCAAGCCAACGGATCCGGTAGGATGTCTCATGGTCAAGCTAACGGATCCGGTAGGATGTCTCATGGTCAAGCCAACGGATCCGGTAGGATGTCTCATGGTCAAGCTAACGGATCCGGTAGGATGTCTCATGGTCAAGCTAACGGATCCGGTAGGATGTCTCATGGTCAAGCTAACGGATCCGGTAGGATGTCTCATGGTCAAGCTAACGGATCCGGTAGGATGTCTCATGGTCAAGCTAACGGATCCGGTAGGATGTCTCATGGTCAAGCCAACGGATCCGGTAGGATATCTCATTTTCAAGCCAACGCAACCTGAAGGATATCTCAGGGTCTGGTAACATCCCAGGATCAGCTGATAATACGTTCTTTTGTTATCATTTTTCCTCTGATTGGTAAATAGCTCTTAATTCAGTCAATCTTGCATTGTTCTACGCACGCGGCAAATAAAAATTACTTTAATTTGGGTCTTAGAAACTCAGTCAGACACAAGACTTACTTTGGGCAATTTGCGCAGATTCGGCGACAATTTCAACGATGAGATGTGTCCACGATCGTCGCCGACAATCAGGATGGGGTGCTTTGGATTGAAGTCGATGTGGGTCAGCTTGGCCTTCTTCTTCTGGGCGACCACCTGTTCGCAGAGGGCCTCGTATTTGTTGATGTTCAAGTCGAAGACGTGCACCTTGCCGTCGGCGGTGACAGCGGCGAAGACTGTGCTGGAGTAGGGCGACCAGGCGGCGTCGCCCACTGGCGAGTTCAGGTCGAACACGAACACGGGCTCTCTGTGTGATGGGGGGGTTTGAGAGAGAGCTTCTTTTGAGTTAAGAAACTGGTAACAGTAATAAAAATCAATGTAATATTCAATAAATCAAAAGTCAGAAATGAAGCAACTCACGTCTTATTGTGATCCCAGATTTTAACAGTCCAATCGGCCGAGCAGGTCATGAAGATGCTGGGATGGAACGGATTCCAAGTCACCTTGTACACGGCCATGTGATGGGCGTCGTAGGTCTGCAGATACTGAGATGAATAAGCGGTGCTGCACTTGAACACCTTGCCCTCCTCGGTGCCGACCAGGAATAGGTGGCTGGCCTCTCGGTGAAAGTCGAAGGTGGTGCCGGAGGCCAGGTTCTCCAGCTTGATGCCGTCCGGGCCTTCGACTGGACCGCCCTCCAGCTCTAGCTTGATCACGTCCTGTGACACGAGGTCGTTCTGGCGGGAGCGGATGGAGATAAGGGGGCGGATGGAGATAAGGGGGCGGATGGAGATAAGGGGGCGGATGGAGATAAGGGGGCGGATGGAGATAAGGGGGCGGGTGGAGATAAGGGGGCGGATGGAGATAAGGGGGCGGATGGAGATAAGGGGGCGGATGGAGATAAGGGGGCGGATGGAAATGGAAGGGAAGCTGACTCTGTGGGATCAGCATAGCCAGCAATAAAACTCCTGAGATAAAAATGGTGCTCAAATTGCCTGTCGAATCTTCCAGCCAGCACAGAGGACAGATGAGAGTCGGGACTCAAACGAACAATTCTATATCTCGACGACAAACAAAGCAAGCAATTAAAAGCAGAAAAATGGGATCGAAGCTGGCATGTCAATTATGCCAATCGATAATTCGGAAAAATGAAAATTAAAGATATCAATTAAATATTTAAAGACTTTCGTTTGATTTGAGACAAGGAAATCCCATGGATTTTCCATGGATTTTCCAAAAATTTCCACGTATGTGAATTTGTAATTTGACAATTAAAATCATAGCGTGATGAATGATTTTGTCTGAAAAAGAATAGTAAAAGCACACGCTTGAAGCGGGACTAAGCGAAAACAGCGATGCAAAAGTACAATCCTCTCGATCTCAAATTCTGCTTTTTGGGACTTTCGAAAAAAAAACTTGCGCGTTCTTGTTTTACTCACGGTTGAAAAATGATGCGCCCCGACGCCTTCCTGGTTAGCGGGTTATCGTGCGTTGATTAAATAGATTATTATGCTAAAGTTCGTGTCGGGCTACTAAGTCTAGCTAGCGAGTAGAGTACAACGGACATAATTGTTAGCTAAAAAGTATATAAGGAATTTTAGGAAGCACAATACGTGAGTATTGTATCAGAAATGCAAGAATACTACTGAAATTTGGCAAACAACTTTGAAATTAATAAAAGATATTGTTGGCTAAAAAGTGCAACAAATATGGGAAGAAACGGAAATACACGCTCGTAACATTACGAGCAAGAAATGTTAAATTGTCTACAATAAATTTTAGGTATTCATATAATTCTAATAGGGGATCTTAAAGCATTTGAGACACCTCTCAAGTGTGGCTTTACAGACAGTGTGGCATTTACAGACAACCCAGTGTGGCATTTACAGACACCCCAGTGTGGCATTTACAGACAACCCAGTGTGGCATTTACAGACACCCCAGTGTGGCATTTACAGACAACCCAGTGTGGCATTTACAGACAACCCAGTGTGGCATTTACAGACAACCCAGTGTGGCATTTACAGACAACCCAGTGTGGCATTTACAGACAACCCAGTGTGGCATTTACAGACAACCCAGTGTGGCATTTACAGACACCCCAGTGTGGCATTTACAGACAACCCTGTGTGGCATTTACAGACAACCCAGTGTGGCATTTACAGACAACCCAGTGTGGCATTAAAGGCAACTCAGTATGAAATTTAGAGCCATCAGAAGAACACTGCACAACCAACCTTGATGAGAGTCCATGACGTCACCCGACCATCGGAGCTGGTGCTATAAAAGTTCATATTATTGTCCAGATCGTCCTTGGCCCAGCACACCTGCCACACCGGGTCCGTGTGCTTGCCAGTCCGTGCGCTGGACTGGTAGAGAGGCCCACGCTTCTTCTGCACGGCGCTATACACGGCGACACTGCCGTCATACAGACCGGCGCAGAGCATGTGCGGGTACTCAGGGTGGAGAGCGGCAGTCAGGACGGCCGAATCTGTCTCGAACACGTACTCTGGGTGGCTGGGATTCTTCAGCGAGTAGAAGCACAACAAGCCGCGCGTCTGCTTCATGAAGTCGTCTGTTGGAGGAGCGTATTGGTTGAACCTGTGACGTCATTATCTATTTTTGGGAAGGGCAGAGCAGCTAAGCGCCAAACGCGTCTGCAACCCGGGTCAGTGGTTCGATTCATTTGGGGCTTGAGCACGAAAATTAGCCGGGTGGTTGTCGTGCGATTCACCTCAAAGGCAACAGAGAGTGTACATGCCTGACGATTAGAAAGTCAGGGCCGCTGTACACCCTGTGTGAGCGAATGCATGAGTGCGTGCCTGAGTACAGTATTGGCCCGCTTGTGTGCTCAGGAGTCAGTGGAATGGGCAGAATTGCCTCAGCACTGGTTTTGTGGGACACTCACACGAGCCGTAGGCGATGGCGAACAAGTCGTGATACTTTGGTGACCACGTGATCGACGTCACGGCAAGTTTGCGCGCCTTCTCGTAGCCGAACTTCCACAGCGGCAGCAGGGTGCCCTGCTGGTCGCGGAACTCGTCGGACGGGTCCTCCCAGTACTTGAAGTCCTGGGCGATCTCGTCGAAGGAGTTCTGGTTCACCATGCGCTCTAGCATCTTGACCGCGTGCTCAATCTTGGCAAGGTCGTCCGCCTTTGATATTTGTGTGAAAATAAATTTGTTTTATAAGTTCTGATATGGCTTTAGTTTAGTCTACTTTGAGTAGAAATATAGGCAAAACGCCAAAAATCTAAAGAATTTTGGAGAAAAACTGTTGTTCGACAACTTCAAAAAGATTTGGACGGTGGTGCAATGCTTAAAAATTGTGCATCATGATGACGTCATGTCCGCTCTACGTTGAGCAGAATCAGCTCAACAGGGTTTTTTCTACATCAACTACTTTCAATGCTAGCAAAGTTGAGTGCAGATGCTTTTAGCTTTCAGAGACAACACGTCATATTGCTCACTTTTTGTGTGCGATTTTGTTTTTGTTTAAACTGGAGGTCTTCAGAATGCAGAAAATTTTGTTCAAGGTTGTTTCCTACAATACGTTCGTAAGGCAGTTCAGGCTGATAAAATTTCAAAGGGACCGATGTACTTTTACCTCGTTTCTCTGGTGCCGGCTGACGCTCAGCACAGCTGCTGGCTGGCGCTGCGAATTATCGAGTCAGCGTTAAATTAGATTTTTTACTGGAACTCTCTGCACTTTATCCACACCTGTTGCCATTTTCAGGTCATGGTTCAATTAGTTGCGGGACCTGTTAGACAGGAGCTAAACCTGTTAGACAGGAGCTAAACCTGTTAGACAGGAGCTAAACCTGTTAGACAGGAGCTAAACCTGTTAGACAGGAGCTGTACCTGTTAGACAGGAGCTGAACCTGTTAGACAGGAGCTGAACCTGTTAGACAGGAGCTGAACCTGTTAGACAGGAGCTGGACCTGTTAGACAGGAGCTAAACCTGTTAGACAGGAGCTAAACCTGTTAGACAGGAGCTGAACTTGTTAGACAGAAGCTGAACCTGTTAGACAGGGGCTAGACTGTTAGACAGGAGCTAAACCTGTTTAGACAGGGGCTAGACTGTTAGACAGGAGCTAAAATTGTTAGACAGGAGCTAAACCTGTTAGACAGGAGCTAAACCTGTTAGACAGGAGCTAAACCTGTTAGACAGAAGCTGAACCTGTTAGACAGGAGCTGTACCTGTTAGACAGGAGCTAAACCTGTTAGACAGGAGCTGAACCTGTTAGATAGGAGCTGAACCTGTTAGACAGGAGCAAAACCTGTTAAACAGAAGCTGAACCTGTTAGACAGGAGCTGAACCTGTTAGACAGGAGCTGAACCTGTTAGACAGGAGCTAAACCTGTTAGACAGGGGCTAGACTGTTAGACACGAGCTTCAACTGTTAGACAGGAGTGAAGCCTGTTGAATGTCTGACTGTAATGAAGATTACAAAATACGAGTAACAACCTTGCGCATTGTTGGAAATCGACTTATTAAACATGAGAGTCGCAAAACGGTGCCCCATCGACCTGTCGCTCACCTGCGTGTCCATCACGGTCAGCCGTTTTCTAGCCTTCTCCTCGGCGCCTTTGCCGGCTCCACCGCCTTTCTTCTCCTTGCCCTTCTCTTGCTGTTGGCGGGTTGAAGAAGATAATTGTATTGCTGACTAAGTGACTGATTAACTGACTGACTGACTGACTGACTGACTGACTAACTGACTGACTGACTGACTGACTGACTGACTAACTGACTGACTGACTGACTGACTGACTGACTGACTGACTGACTGACTGACTGACTGACTGACTGACTGACTGACTGACTGACTGACTGACTGACTGACTGACTGACTGACTGACTGACTGACTGACTGACTGACTGACTGACTGACTGACTGACTGACTGACTGACTGACTGACTGACTGACTGACTGACTGACTGACTGACTGACTGACTGACTGACTGACTGACTGACTGACTGACTGACTGGCACAAAAGTACAAAAAGTGAACTATTGTGACTGAAAACAATGTAGACACGTCACGCAAGACTAGGTAAAAAGTGAAATTCTCAACATCAAATTTTAACCAGCAATTTTCTAATCACTAAATTTGTAAATCACCCGCGTGACAGATTTCTTTTCTAACTGCACGACAGTACGCTATTTGGGAGTATTTCTCGGAAAAGGGTGATATTTTACTTGTTTAGGACGGTGCTTTCTGGCCGCCGCAGCGACGGCCAAGAATTTTGCCATCCTTGACGACGCGCCGACAATGAAGGGGCCAAACAGGCCGCCGGTTTTATTTGCATCCTGACTGTGCAGTGCCGGCTGAGTTTGGGCAGCCATTTGGGTTGCTGCTTTACTTCGTTGATCAACTTTGATGAGGTTGGAGTGAGGCTGGGCAGGGTAAGGGATTTTGCGGGAGAGAAATTCGAGTGGAGTGGGTGATTGATTGGCAAAAAGAAATTAGAGTGGGGTAGGTGATTGGAGGAGAGAAATTGGAGTGGGGTGGGTGATTGTTGGAGAGCAATTGGAGTGGGGTGGGTGATTGGTGGAGAGCAATTGGAGTGGGGTGGGCGATTGATTGGCGGAGAGGAATGGAAGTAGGTGGGTGATTTACGGAGAGAAAAAGGAGAGGGGTAAGAAATTGAAGAGGAATTCCGTATTAGTATTAGCCAATTAGGAACACAAGACAGCAATGACACGAAAACGAAGAGGAATCAAACGATACTCTTTAGGGACCGTCGCATGCCGCATGCATTGTTTTTTCTGTCTTTCGTTAGTAAAACTCGATGAATATTTTTCTGGTTTTAACGATGAAATATAGAACTTTAAAAGTGAAAATTGAATATAGGAACATTTTCAGTAAGAGAGTGGTTGACAGTTTAAAAGAGGAATAATTTCTTCACTCAAGGAAAGGTTGTCCATTGAAAAAGTAGGAAAGACTGACTGCAGTTGACATTCACTTTGGAATTCTGGTACCTGGGCTTGACCTTCTTTGCCTTGCTAAATATCGAAAATGGATAATTTTTATCAGCATTTTAATTTTTTGACGACAAAAAACAGCGAGGCGCACCATAAGGGTAAAACCTTGATAAAGCTACAGATATAATGGATATGCCACTCGCAAATTCTACTATTAAGTCTTTAACTTTGCCTTAGGCTGTGTACGATGGATCCTCCTTTTCCTCCTTGACTTTCTTCCTATTGGCTCATAGCCTCCTCAACGCCTTCTCTAAGAGCGTGCACGCAAGTCGCGAACTTTCAATCCCCTTCCCTCTCGCCCCCCCACTTTATTGCTTTAGACCATACACTTTAGTCTGTGGAGCAAAGCTAATGTACGAGCGTACATTATTGCACCGATTACAAACTGCTTACGCATATTATCAAATCAATAGAAACTGTCCTAACTTTTTATTGTTATGAAATTATTTACATTTAGAAAGCCATGCGCACTCATACGCCCAAAAGTAGACTAAAGTGCATTATACAAGAAAAATTAGCTAGGGGGTTTTAAATCGGTGCATAATTTGAACTCACGTTCTTCTCAAAGTCGGCCTGATAAGCATCGAAGATGATCCACTGATTGGCCGTCTGGGAGAAGTTCACCCTCGGTGGTGGCTCCGTTTGATTCTCTCGCTCCTGCATGAATTCAAAATAATTGCTGCTTGATTAGACTGTAATTGGCCTGTTTTAAATTACTATAAGATTAGATAATTGAAGATAACGAAGCTATAATGAGTATCCTCTAAATTGAAAAACTAAGAGGGCTGTTTAACATTATTTAAGCCTGTATTTTTCGATAATTAGATTATCACTTCAGTGAAAATATAGAGAAAAAGTGCGATTCATACTACTTAAAAAAGTTAACTCACCCGAAGTGGATTATTGTAGGTCTGTGTGGCTCGCTCGCAGAAGTTAAACTGATTTGTCAGCTTCTTGCCAGATGCAGCTGGGGCCGGAGCGTCTTCATCCTGGAAGGTATTAGATAATTGAGATCACGGTCTGTTTAGTAAAATTCCATTGCCAACGTACTATTTATTAACTAAGAAATAAGCATAGACTGTGCACTATGCCACACAATTGGCCAGTGGTTTCAAAAAATGAAATAAAATAACAATGAAAATTTCCTTAAGCCGATCGATCAACATGAGGGAATGTTTTGTTTGAAAAAAGAACGTTCTAAATAAACAAAACCAACCATATCTTCGTCAGTCGCCTGAGAAATGGTGAAATTAGAGTAATGTATTTGTTTCTTTTGCATCGAAAAGATAGCTATTTAAATGCGACAGGGTTCTAGTTGCAGAGATATCATAGAGAATTTCTATGCGCTTTTGAAATAGCTCTAAAAAGCTTACCCCCTCTTCTTTCGGAGGCGCCTCGCCTTCGCTCGCTTCAGCGGCTTCATCGATTGGCTCTGCGAAAAAGAGGAGATCCATCTAATTATCTTCTCATAGGATAATTAAGTTTTAAAATGGAATATTCGGACCAAAGAAAACAAAAAGAAAATCTTCCCTATAGAAAAATTCCAAAATTAGAAAAAATTTTCTTTTTTCTACTATGTTACGACTTATTTTTTTATTAAAAAAATTGATGGGCGATGTGTACACACGTTAAAATTAGATTATAAAAACTGATTATTTTTTAATACTATAAAATCCTCTTTTAAAATTTAAAGACTTAAATTTATCCATAAGTTTTATGAAAAGATTTAATCATATTTCATTTTCTCTCTCGCAGAATTTTAGTCTATGGTCCTACGCTCTCACGCAAAGTTCTGTTTCTATTTCTTCCAAGGACGACTTAAGTAGAAGGACGGGAAACCTCGTTTCTTAGAAAATTTTTGAAGGCACTTTTTCCCGAAAAAATACACTACGGAGATAGGAAATTTTCATTTTTTCAGCACAAAAATTGCTATTACTTTTGATAGGAGGCAGATCCAGTGCTCATCTTTTGATATTTTTTGCCTTTTTTATTGCTCTATCGATATTTATAAAGCTTTTCGTTCAGAAAATTAGGATTCTATGTCAATTTTTTATTCTACGTACATTTCCTGTATCTGAAAATCACAAAAATGCATGACACAGCTCCAATATTTGGTTTTATGAACCTATTTTATCATCTCTGTTACGAATATTTGCTAAACAGTCAGTTAAGAATGATAAAATAGACTTATAAAACCAAAGAGCACGGCTCTAATGTATTAAATGTAATGTATTTATAATGCATTCTAATGTATTTCAATCACAAGACACGTGAAAATATACGGAGAATAAAAAAATTTACATAGAATCCTAATTTTCTGAACGAAAAGCTTTATAAATATCGATAGAGCAATAAAAAAGGCAAAAAATATCAAAAGATGAGCACTGGATCTGCCTCCTATCAAAAGTAATAGCAATTTTTGTGCTGAAAAAATGAAAATTTCCTATCTCCGTAGTGTATTTTTTCGGGAAAAAGTGCCTTCAAAAATTTTCTAAGAAACGAGGTTTCCCGTCCTTCTACTTAAGTCGTCCTTGATTTCTTCCTGCAGTTTTAGTCTATGGCCTTACTCTCTCACCCAAATGTTTCTATTTCTTCCTGCAGTTTTAGTCTATGGCCCTACTCTCTCACCCAACTGTATCTATTTCTATTTCTTCCCACAGAGTTTTAGCCTATGGTCCTACTCTCTCACCCAACTGTATCCATATCTTCCCACAGAGTTTTAGTCTATGGTCCTACTCTCTCACTCAACTGTATCTATTTCTTCTTGCAGTTTTAGTCTATGGCCCTACTCTCTCACCCAACTGTATCTATTTATTCCTGCAGTTTTAGTCTATGGCCCTACTCTCTCACCCAACTGTATCTATTTCTTCCCACAGAGTTTTAGTCTATGGTCCTACTCTCTCACCCAACTGTATCCATATCTTCCCACAGAGTTTTAGTCTAGGGTCCTACTCTCTCACTCAACTGTATCTATTTCTTCTTGCAGTTTTAGTCTATGGCCCTACTCTCTCACCCAACTGTATCTATTTCTTCCCACAGAGTTGTAGTATATGGCCAATCTATTACATAACTTTCCTTTAGTCTTTAAATTTATCAGTTTCGGAACTTGAATTCTCTAGAAATTGAAGCTAAAACATTTCTCTCTATACTCACCTCTCGCAGCATCGCCGCTCTTCTTCTCCAACTGCTTCTTGGCCTCGTCGGATTCGCGATGGATGAGGTTGCCCTCCATCACAAAGTGAACGGCCAGCTGGTCAACCTGGGGTATTGGCTTATATTGGCGGTCCTTGAAACTGTAGCGCACAATATTCTGGGGCGCATGCGGATTGTTGGCCGTTAGAATTCTGGTGAACTCCTCCTTAAGCTCCTGATCAGTCAGCTGGAGCTGATCGTCCGGCTTCTGCGCCTTGCCGCCGCCGAACATATCTTCGCCAAAGTCCATCACGGAGTGGCTGCCGGTCTCGCTGTCGCGTCTGCGAGACGCTCGCGCCGCTTGAGTCGGCGGCTGTGGTAAGAAAAACAAATAGGATTTAAATTGTATGTAAGTGAAATTTTTTTAATTTAAATTTTGCGATATGATAAATTTTAAATAAAACTCAGTGAGGCATGTAAATACGGGCTAATTCATATCTGGCAATTTCTCCAAGGATTAAATAAGCTTTTATGTTGGCCTTCTGTACGATGCCCATATGACTGAAAATAAATATTTATATTTTTAATATACTGTATTTATTCACTGACATACTTAGTCTCATTTTAAAAAATACCTTGGCTTCTAAAGATATGACAAAATCAGCAAAGCTTTATTTCAAAACCTATATAGGCATGCAATAGTCAAGAGATTTAAATTGAAGGCTGTACTTGGAGTTCGATTCAATTTATATGTAAAAGAGAACTCCATTAAAAAATTCTGAATAATGCTCAAGTTTACTGAAAAAGCGAAAACGTATTTGCAATTTAATCTCAACATGAAAATATAACTACGAGTACTTTTACCTCCGGCGCCAATCAAAGTAGAATGGAAAGTGACAACATCATTAAACATTTTTGAAAAGTTAGACAAACCTTTGGCTTCGATGCTGCGGCGGCTGGCTTTGGGTTCGGCATTTCGGACGTCTGTTATGATCGGCTACGGTGGGATGAAAGTGTCCGACGCTGACGACTCCGACTCTAACGGGCCAAAAAGTGAAGATAAATTCCAGTCAAATTAAAATATTACTTAGCAACAAGCTAACTTAAAAAAGTAGAAAAATCAGATAAAAGAAGTATAGAAAAGTTCTTTTTAGCTTTGCTTCTTACTTGAAAATATTTTTTATTATGACTTTCTACTCAGTTTAAAGTTTTTTGTTATAATCGTTAGTGCTAACCATTTCTACCGAGGCTACAAAAGTTTGAATTTATAAAAATAACCGTTTTACATTTCATTGCAGCTTGCAGGTGACAACAGAAATCTTATCATAACCTATATGGTATTTTTACGCTTTATGGATTCATTAACTTTAATTCTAAAAAACTGCTTTCATTTATCTGCTAGGCATCAGATTGTATTATTCACCTAGAATAAAAGGTTTATTTGAATATTTTTGCAGTCTTTTCTATGTAAATAAAAAAATATCCAGTCACCTTTATATCGAAATATTCCACCGTGTATGGTTGAATTTGCTTCATATGTCCAATGCTTCATTATTACTGAAATTGTTATAAATTTTCATATTATAGACACACAGTTTTTTCCTGGAAAATTATTTTCATCACATTTAATATTTTAGGTTTTGTCACTATGAATATAAAAACCAAAAACAATGATGCAACCAATTTTTGTAGCTGCATGCTAAAGTAAAAATACGTGAATAAATACATACGCTTGTACCAATAATAAAATTTAATGTTGAAAGTTTATGCCATGACGGCATGAGCGATTCTTCTCTTTGTGCCATACTTAGATTTTTTTATAAAAAAGCAATTTTAAATATTTCAACACTTCTAATTCTTAGCTCGATGTAAGCTATATATTTCCCAGCTAAAGAAAAAATTTAGCTGCCGAAATTTACAAACTTAAGCTTCAGTAAAAGAAAAAATACTTTATAATTTTTTTTCTGTGAAACTCCACACGCCCGATTTTTTCTGCCAAGAAAATGTCGCGCGCACAGGCCGAGAGCGTCATCAAGAACATCATCCGCGAGATCGCACAGCAGTGCGCCTCCCGCGGCCAGGCCGTGTCCGAGACGCTCGTGGCCTTCATGGTGAAAGCTGTGGTGCTGGATCCCACGAATGACTTCAGCACGGACAAGACACTAACCAGGGACGACGTGCAGAAGCTGATCAAACTGTGCGTCGACAAGCTGATGGACACGAAGTCGCCGTCGCTGGACACCATCAAGATGCAGGTATTCTTCGACATGAACTACACGGCTAGGCGGGAGTTCCTCGAGGAGCACCATCGCATCATGAAGTCGCGCCTGATGCCGGTGATGCGCGAGATCACGGATTCGCGGGCTCGAACTCGGGACGAGTTGGACAGCCTCTACAGGAAGATCGTGTCGGCTGTGCTGCTCCAGTCGGGTCTCGGTTCGCCAACCGACATCAACGTGGTGCGCGAGGCCACCGCGGCGCTGCAGTCGGTGTTCCCGCAGTCCGAACTGGGCGCTTTCATGCAGATGCCGCGCAAAGACAAAGAGCGTCACCTGCAGGAGCTCACCGCCATCGTTAGCGGCATCCGACTATTCAACAAAGACTGCGGCAAAGGCGGCGAAGGTATCGACGATCTGCCGTCGTTTCTCAACGAAGGCATCCCGGCCACCACGCACAGCTTGGACGAGGAGATCGGCCGGGTGCAGGAGACGGCCGCACAGTATGCGGCGCTGATCGAGAGCCTGGCCGTGAAGGCGCAGAAGCCCGGCGCTGATGTCGGCCTGTCGCTTGAGCTGCTGCGCGAATCGCTGATCAACTGTCGCCAGGCCGAAGTCTTTCTCAAAGTGCTGCTGAGCGACGTTATCCGCTCGGCGGATCAAGTTGAGCAGCTGATGCAGCAGCTGCAGGCCAGGCTTGAGCAGCTGCAGAACACTGTGCAGAGCAAAACTGCGGTGCCAACGGCTCAGGTCTATCCGCAGTTTGTGCACCTGTCCGAGATCTGGAGCGGATTTCAGGTGAATTAAAAGTTTTTTTAAGGTCGAGGTATTCCGATATGGTGTGTGATTGTGGCCTATAATGTAGAAGAAGGTGCAGAAATGTGCAAGGGGAGCTAAATTACTTGAAGTAGGTTTTAGCGTCAAGGATTGGGCCACAATAGGGAATCGGTGTCAAGGGGGGGGAGGCACAATAGGGCATCGGTGTCAGGATGGGGGGCACAATAGGGCATCGGTGTCAGGATGGGGGGCACAATAGGGCATCGGTGTCAGGATGGGGGGCACAATAGGGCATCGGTGTCAGGGGGCGCCAGAATGTGGTTACTGGAGCCAGGTGTCGGTAAGGCTACCCTCCCGTAAAAATCATCACAACAACCGCCACCCCGATGCCCTCCGTGCCCCAGGACGAGATGGTCCTGCTGTCCGTGCTGACCAACATCCTCAACAATCTGGACGCATTCAGCCGCGTCCACCGCGACCTATTCAAGCCGGACATTGTGGCGCCATTCCTAGAAGAGGCCGGCGAAGTTCGCTCCGACCAGCAGCGGCTGGAGGCTTCATCCGATCCCGCTGAACGAGTTAATCCGGCCGATTTCCGCGACCGGGAATGGCTGTTCCCGGAGACTACGAAGAACTACAGCCGGCTGCCCGTGATGTACCGCGGCTACTGCGCCTGGGCCCTGGTGGTCTTCGACCGACTGCTGATCCCCGGCAATCCCAGCGTTGGCATCCTGCACTACCGCAACAACTATTTCATCTTCTCGAGCCGGAAGGCCGCCTACGAGTTCGCCAACCAGCCGGACGAGTTCATCACCAGCGTGGCCAACACGGCCAGGCGGAGCCCCGAGCTCATCCAGATACTCGAGCTGCACAGCCAGTTCGCCGCGCTCACCCCGCACTCCCAGGTTAGGGGGGATTGATTGGTGGGAGAGGGAGAGAGGGGTAGAGAAGAGAGGGAGAGAGGAGAGAAAAGGAAGATAGGGAGATGGGAGAGAGAGAGAAGTAGATA